>JAQGAW010003560.1:0-12312 GCA_034698025.1 Phthiracarus crinitus | reverse complement strand
TTTACTAAAAGCTTGCTATAAAGCTAAAATAAACACCATAATCGACACCATAATTTGCATATAAATACACCATAATTGATGCCTTTAGACACCATAAAAATTCGATTCCTGATTATGACAAAATAATGATTAAATATTGAATAAAAACTTTAAATATTTATTTATATTCTGTCTATAATTTTTAATGATTTATAATCCGATAATAATATAAAATACTTTACTTTTTTCATAATATAAAAATTTTTGTGGTTCTATAACTTTCAAACTTCATTGAAAACTTTTAAAATTTGTTATAAAAAGGTGGGCTCTTAAAAACTCATCAAATTTGAATAACAGTTTCTCAAAAAGTGAAAAATAATTTTAAATTATTTATATTTTTAAAGTTAAAAATGTTTATTTAGATTGATTTATAAAATCTCCAAAACAGCTTATATTTAAAAGTATAACTCACAAAAAATTCTCAGTTCATTAGCGCTAACCGATAAAAAAAATATTTTATGTAAAATTCCGTGCTTTGTAAGCGAACATCATTATGCAAATTATTACAATCTAAATCTGTCGAAAATCAGTTTTAATTTGGAAACTTTTCTAAATTTTTAAATAAAAAAAGCTAATTTATGATAATTATCGACAACATTATAAAAAAAATTAAAATTGTTAAAACCAAAAAAGTTATAAATAAATTAGTTTTGAATAAAATATTTTTAATTTTAATCCATAAGAGATAAAAGCTCATATGATTTTACAAAATAAACTAGTTTTGCAAAGTATAAGAATTTATTTTAATTCCCGAACCGCTCCACAAGTTTTTGAATCTCAAACCATAACTACAAACCATTAATACGTATACATTATTTTTTGCGGAAATGCGTTGATATGCTGGAGCGAACAAATAGGCACAAAAATATTACATTTTATGCGCACATTAACGCGTAAGTATTAAAGTATTAACTGATTCGCTCGCATGTGAGTCATTATCAGTCTCTACATCTGTACTCGAAATTTTAAGGCGTTTATGTCATGTTTGCTGTGTTTCTATGTTTGCATGTGAAATAATGTTTACTATTTTTGACGTTTAATATTACTGTATTACTGTATACATGTATGTTAGTTATTTAAATGAATATTTATACTATTCATTCATTAATTAATTACTAAATACGATTGTTTATGTTGATTTGATAAATATTAGCGTAAATGATAGTATGAAACACTTCATGCCATTATTGGACACATTCTCTATGATATAAACTCGTTTTCAACGCAACATACAATTACAATGTATTGTCAATGAGAGCAACAAACGTCTCATAACACTCATACGTGTCGTATTATATTTATATTTATATTTATTATTATTATTTTATTTAACAATTCATTCGGTTTTCCATTGTTTTCGTTATTTATTTGACGTTATATTAATATAATATTAAGTTTAAAATCGTTGAACATTTCTAACACTTAACACATATTCAATGATAAATTGGTTACAATAAGTGTTTGTGCAATAATATAATAATATTAAATGCAAATTACTATTAAATTGTTTAATTTGTCCGTCACTTTATTGGTTATTTGGTTACAATGAGTTAATATGGAAAATGTCTGCGCAAAGAAAATCTCTAACAAATTCGAGTGCTGTTACTAATGACAAACAGAGCCAACAAAGCCATTGCACTGAAGAAGAATTACAATTATTGGCCAAACTTGAAGAACAAAATAGGTATTTATTTGACCGCATAATCTTTATTATTTCATAGTATCTATTAGTCTAAACATTGTTCTGTATTTCTGCAAACTTGTGTTATACCTTATCGTAATAACCCTTAACTGTCGTTTGCTCACACAGCTGTGTCAACACTAGAAACACTTCAATACTTGATCCCAATAGTAATTAAAAAATTGGAAATTTCTAATAAATTAGTATTTTATTAACTATAAAAAAATTATCCTTAATTAACCGAAATACTGGAATAGTTGTAACTAACCCTAGATCTTATGGTAACTATAGTTTTTGAAAATAAAACAATGAAATTTGTATCACACGTATTACTCATAAATTTGATTGCAAAGTTATTTATGCGTACGATTTTCTATAGCAAAACAAAAAATTATTTAATTTGATAATCTGTAAGATATTTTCAAGAAAAGAACAGTTTTGTGTTCGTGTAAAGTTTTAAATTACAACTTAAGTGTTTATATTTAAAAATATGGTATTTTGTCAAATATTTCATTGGTATTCTCTCTTAAAATTGTTTTAAAATATTTAAATAATTAAGAGCTCTTATATTCTGTTAATTTATTTTGTCAATAAGAGCTTTTACCGTAAGTTTTTAAAAACATGGTTTGATTTATTATAGATTTAGTTTATCAAGTTTTACTTTTTGCACGTTTACAGTGAAGCAATGAAGCGTTATATGATATGACTCATATCATACTATATCATAAAAATTGATTAATTCTAATTTTAAAAAAACAAAACATTTTTAATAATTTTTAGCTTCATTAGAAGAAAATTGAGCTATGAATTTAGACTAAATTAAGGCCTAACTAATCCCATAATTTAAAATAACAAATAATATATTTAATTGATAGGATTATCGAGACTGATGTGAAATCTCTAAATTCACTGCAATCAAATTCAGGCCATTCTCGTCGGTCATCTGATACAAGTCAAATATCCGATTCCATTCTCCAAATGAATTCTGATACCAACGACCAGGAATTAATGAATGATAAAGACATTTGGCAATTATGGGGACAACTCATCAATGATTGGAATAATCATTTTAAGAAGAAAAATAATTTAATACAGGTATTATTCATAATTTATTAGTTATAGGTAGAAACTACGGTATAATCTAATGTTAAATAACATTAAAAGACATCTAGTTTTGATTGCATAAATTGTATAAATACTAAGTTATATGTGTTGAATGTTAGGATATCAGCTCCAATAGATTCTAATTTATTTATTTAGGATTTGGTGCGAAAAGGAATTCCACACCACTTGCGAGGAATGGTTTGGCAACTGTTAAGCAACGCTCAAAACTGCACCGTTCGTGAACAGTATTCAGAATACTTGGGTCAGTCATCTCCGTGCGAAAAAGTAATTAAACGCGACATTGCGCGCACTTATCCCGAACACGAGTTTTTCCGCGATAAAGGAAGTGCAGGACAGGAAGGATTGTTTAACGTTATGAAAGCTTATTCAATATACGACAGTGAAGTGGGTTATTGCCAGGGAAGTGCTTTCATTGTTGGTGTACTGCTCCTTAATATGCCGGAAGAAGACGTGTTTGCTGTTTTCCAGTGTTTGATGCAAGATTATCGACTCCGAGAGATGTACAAACCAACTATGGCTGAACTTGGACTTTGTATATATCAATTAGAATGCATGGTTCAGGTAATAAACTAATAAACTTAGTATTAACTTAATTCATTTCGATATTAAAATATAAATTTCAATAGGAATTATTGCCGGAACTGTTTATGCACTTTCAAACGCAAAATTATCACACATCTATGTACGCTTCTTCTTGGTTTTTAACTTTATTTACGTCTTGTTTACCGCTTCACGTTGCGTATCGTGTTATGGATCTCTTTCTTTTTGGTGGGTTTAAAGCATATTTATAAGAAACATTATATGATTATCGTTTATTTTATAGATGGAATTGAAATCATTTTTCGATTATCGATAGCTATTTTGCTTTTATGTAAAGAAGATTTACTTAAGCTTGACATGGAAGGGTTATTACGTTATTTTCAGAAAGAAATGCCCGCAAAGTGCGAAACAGATCCCGATTACTTGATTACATTAGCATTTCAAGTTAAATATGATCAAAAAAAGATGAAAAAGTTCGTAAAATCAAATTTAAATATCTCTATACTTATTATTTTTTTTGCAGATTAGTTAAAGATTATTCTACAATTAAAGCTAAAGAACAAGAAGAATTAGTTGAATTGAGAGTAATATTTTAAAACTTTTTTTAATAAATACATTATTAATATCTTAAATTATTTGAATATATATAGAGATTGAGAACAGAGAATCGATTGTTAAGGCAACGAATCGAGAATTTAGAGCATGAAAGCGCAGAATTGGCTGATAAGCTTATTCAAGGACAGGTTAGTCGAGCACAAGAAGCAGAGGAAAATTTTATTATAAAGCGTGAATTGGCTGCTATGAAACAACAAGAGAACGATCAAAAGAATGAACTTGAAAAGGCGTATCAGACTATTGAGGAATTAAACGAAAATAATCTCATTAATTCATCGCTTAAAGTACAAGAAGCGCAACAATTAATTGAATCATTGCAAGAAGAGCTCATTGCTGTTAAATTAAGGGAAGCAGAAAATAATGAAGAAATGAAAGTATTATACCACAGAATAAATGAAATGGAAGAGATAAATAATCGTCTTCGAGAGTTACCACCGGATCACGCTGTGGCTCAACTACAAGAAGAATTAATTGCTGTCAAATTACGCGAAGCTGAGGCTAACCTAAGTATGAAAGAACTGAAAAATAAGATAATAGATCTTCAACAGATGTGGAGCGAACACATATCTCAATCTCATGGCAGCAATGAATCTTCGCAGCAAAACTCTCAACCAAATAGTCTTGAGGGTAATAACAATTCAAATCATTCCTCGCTTTCTGTTACTTCCAGTCCGCTTAAAATGCTTGGAAATGCTGTCAAGAGAACTGATTATACCGCAGAAATCAATAAACTTAAACAGGAATTAATGAGTGCTAAACTTCGTGAAGCAGAAGCTGTCGCAGAATTGAAAGAATTGAGACAAAAAGTAATGGAATTGGAAACTCAAAATCAAGTGAGCATTAATCGGATTAGAAGACAAGCGGACGAAATAAATAATCTGAAGGAAACTTATGAACTATTAAGCGATAAAGAGAGACAAACTCAATATATTCTTAACGAAGAAAAACGGAAATATGCAGATTTGGACTTTCAAGTAAAAGAAGAACAGATGATGAAGCGAATCAAAGAATTGGAACAAACACAGATTGTGGCCGAACTTAGACATAAAATATCCTCTCTTGAAGCTAATGTAAGCTTTGATTTACAATTTTATATTTCATTTTTGTCAATTTGTTTGTTTAGAATGAAGAATTGGTTACGATTCGAAAAGTGAGACAAAGTGGAAGTGAGCCGAAAAATGCTCTCGAACTTCAGGATCGAATGGCGGAATTGCAAACTGAAATGTTTCGATTGGAAATTACTAATAAAAAGCTGAGCTCAATTCAAAATGGCGGCGGAGATGATATAACTATTAAGAGAAGGTTAACCCAATCTTTCTCTACAATGAATGACTGTTTTGATTAAAGATTAGAATTCCGGTGAAACTTTTTTTATACTTTATTATACATGAAGTAATAATTTGTGTCACAATCATTGCTAAGTTATTATATTGAATCTGTTAAATGTTGTTATGATGGTTTCGAAAATATAGATATTTCGAAACAAACTGTGATAGCTCTACACTACTCAAAATTATTGAGCCATTGATTTAATAAGTAAATTGTTGTCGAGAGAGTAAGTAAGTTATAACGTTATAATAATGTATTTTAGTTGACACAATCGTATCGCAGCTAAGCTGAGATATTTTTTGTTTTAAATATTTGATTATTTTATTTGATTACCTATTTTTTGCACTTCATTTTATTAATTAATTTAAATATACATTTAATGAATTATATTTAATTTTTAATAGTATTAAGATTATGCATAATAATTAATTTATTGAAAATAAATATATTCGTTCATTTTATTTAATCTTAATTTAGATTTGATTTAATAAGACTGTCAATGATTACGAAATTGACAGAAGATTGTGCGTTAAATAAATAAATAAATATGACATTGAATTATATAACATCAGCTCATAATATGATGTGATGATAAACATTTATTGAACACAATTCTTGAATTGGCTGTTCTATAGAATGTTAGGGTAAAAATTAGACTAATTAACGGGTACCTGAAATGCCGGCACGAGTTCGGGCTTTAAAATGTTTTTCAAGAAAAGTCCGATTATCTAATAAAATAATAGAGATTTTAAAAAATTTTTTGTTTATGCAATTTTTTATAATTAAACATATTTACCCAAGGGGTAGGTCTTGTCCAGGTCTGAATCCCCTATAAATCTGGAAGAAAAGTTGACCACATCCTACCCAAAATTTTGAAAATTTCATAACAAAAAATGTACATTAAAACCGATGAGTTTTTGTAATCCCCTATAATTTTGGTCAAAATTCGAAAAATTATCGTTTAAATTCGTTGAGTATTTTTAGATGGCGTGGTTAAGGCTTTCGTACGAGAATAAATCGGAAATAAAATTTTTTTGGAAAATCTTTTTGACCCAAAATATTGTCGTTTAAATCCGATGAGTTTCTGACCTCTAAATATTGAGATTTTCTGTATCTGAACTCCCCTAGAGGTTCAGACCTTGGGTAACAATGATAATTAAATATTTATTTGTTGTGATTCTAAAAACAATTATTAAATAAATCGATATTTCTTCATAAAAAACTTAGCTTAAGTTCAACAAAATTAGGATAATTGAGTTGTTGTTCTCGGATTTCGGTAATGTTTGACCTAAAAAATATATACAGCCAAGTTTTTAAGTAAGTGTCTACGGGCTTCCTCTTTATTGGTTAACTTGAAAAAACCGCTGATACAGTAAAATACATTTATATATACAAATTTATTAATGTTAAACTAAATGCTCGAACTGTTCTCCATCACTACATATGCAACATTTCCACCCATTTTATTGTGGCGACAAGATTTGGTTACTTAACTGCACTTATGATTATAACCATAGTTACCCAGACTCGAAAGCTCTAGGGGGGTCACATTTCCCGGCGAAAGCCTAAACCACGCCCCCTCACAAAACTCGACGGATTTAAACGATAGATTTTTTGGAATTTTAGCTAAAATTTAAAAGGGTCACAAAACTCATCGGTTTTGATGCACAATTTTTTTACATTTGACAAAAAAAGTTTAAAATTTTTCAAATTTTTCTCGTCCTAAAATTTTGGGTGGGGGTCAACTTTTCCAAAATTCTAGGGGGACCCCCCATAACCAAAATTTTGAGATTTCAAGGACAAAAAATTTGAAAATTTGAAAAAATTTTAGTCGTATTGCAAAAAAAAATTGTCCTTCAAATCCGATGAGTTTTTGTGAACCCTTAAATTTTGGTCAAATTTTCAAAATATTATCGTTTAAATTCGTTGTGTTTTTCGTAGGGGCGTGGTTTAGGCTTTCGCCGGGAAAAATTTTTAAAAAAATATTTAGAAAAGATTTTTTTTGTTTTATGCTACGAAAAATCTCGTGAAACTTGTTTGCTATATGCGTCAAAATTTAAAACGTTTGAAAATTGTTGAAAATTTTGATAATACTTTTAAAATAAAATTCTAATATTTGGTCAATTTATAGTAATTTTAGTTTTATTTACAAATGCTGCGATATTAAAGCTCTATTTATAATTTAAAAGATTCTAAAAATCATATTATTAGTAATAATTTATTACTAAATAGATATTAGAAATAGAATTTGCAACTCTATTGGAAATTAGAGATGAGCAATTTATATGGCCCAACCTTAGGCTTAGGCTTAGCATACAGCCTAATCCTACATTTTTTATAGGCTGAAGCCTAAAGCCTAAGCCTAAATATATTTAGGAGCCTAAACCTACAGCCTAAACTTAATTTAGGCTCTATTACCCAATTGTTACTTATAGAAATTCTTATTTTTTATGTAACAACTACATTTCAGAGCAAAAGAAGTTTTAGATTGTACTTAATTTAATGTCTAGCGTTTTTATCACTAAAAATTTCAAAATTTCTTATAGAAATTTATAAAAATTAGGAATTTTACATAAAAAATAAGTTCTTTAAAGCCTAAGACTAAGCCTATGACAGTGAAGGCCAGCCTAAGTAGAGATGGCAAAAAGCTCAGACTAAGCTTAAGCTAGCTTGAGCTGAGCTGAGCTTGAAGCTCGATTTTTTTATGTTCAGGAGCTTGAAGCCCAAGCTACAAGCTCAACGTAAGTTGAGCTTCAAAAAATAAGCTCAAGCTCGAAGCTCGGGGAGTTGAGCTTATTGAACTTTCCACAAAATTATTTTTCATTATTTATTCGTTATGCATATATTTATTAAATCTAATATTAATAATAATCGGAGAAGCTCAAAGTGAGCTTAAGCTAGCTTGAGCTGAGCTGAGCTTGAAGCTCAAATTATTGTTATCAAGAATCTTTAAGCTCAAGCTCAAAGCTCACCACATTTTTTGAATCTCAAGCTCAAAGCTAAGATTAATTGAGTTTTTTGCCATCACTAGACACAATATCTCTAAGATTTATTATATAATTTTGTCAAAAAATATTGGTAATTTGTTAAAAATTATAGATTTGGTATTATTCATTCTGAGAGTGCTAATTCGTTTTGTATATATAAATAGGATTTGAATACTTGATTTATCATATAAATTGTTTAAATGAGTATCATAAGGGTTTGCAAACTCAAATTTGGTTGGCCTTATTTATAAGTATGGCCTTATTAAATGAATTGTATAATTATTTGCTAGTTGAATTCTGTAAGTGACGCAAAATGACATGTTTTGATGTAATTATATAGAAATCGTATTACAAAACTTGCTTTAATATTTTCCGTAAAATTTTATAATTTTTAATTACAATGATGTGATATGATGTGATGTGATTATGAAATTCGTAAAAGGATTGAAAACACTTAAAATCAAAATTATTTATGAGTATTATTTTGCGTATTATTTTTTAATTTAGCTTTTCGTCAAAATAATTTTTTGAAATGAATATTTTAAAAATAATTATGAAAATTTACTCATGGCATTAGATTTTATACAAATATCAAAGTAAAAATGTTTAAAAAATTTTATAAAAAATATTTAAAATAGTTATTTTAAATCAATCATATGAATTACAAATACTCTTTTTAAAATAAAGCACAACTACGATATTTAACTCTAAGGCCTAAACCCAACGCAAAATAGTAAGTGTAATGAAAGGGCTTTTGTGAAAAATAAAATTTATTTTAGTTTTGACCTCATTTTTGTGTTTAAAATTCAATTTAAAATATTCAAAAATTTTTTATTTTATATTCTGATGAGAATAAGCTCATTTTGTCTGAGCATGAACTTGAATTGGTTGAGCTTAAGCTCAAACCTTGGGATACATTGAGCTTTAGCTTACATAAAACCTAAAATGCTTTTGCTTGAGCTTTGAGCTTTGAGCTTACTTGAGCTTATATATAAATAAAATTATAGGAAAAATATATTCATTTTAATTATTTTATACAATATTTTCATTAGTATCGATGTCATAATTAAGGCTAGTATTTTCGTGGAAAATACAGAATTTTTTCTTTAATTATATAACCGGGAGATTAATATAGTAAATTCTATTAAAGATAAGTTTCAATAAAAGTGGTTTTAATTTCCAGGTTTTTACCGGATTTAACAGTTTTGTAAAAGATTCCCGGATATGCATATAATCTGAAAAATGTTCCCGTTTTTCCAATATTTAGCAAAATATCGTTAAAAATAGAACTTTAACTTTAACATTATTGAAACTCTTTAAAGTTTAAATTAACCTCATGCCTACCAATTATCGCTTTTATGATAAGCGTTAATTTGCGTATTGAATGTCCGCTTAACAAAATTTGAGTAATGAGATGATACTGAATAACTTCTTAATCAAAATTAGAATACAATGGAAAATGAGCTCAATATGAATGTTTATTCTCTTTCTTTATTGAGACGTTATTAATTATTCTAACATATTTGTGCCAATATTTTACTTATCAGGCGATTGATTTAAAAATGTCAAATTTGTGTCTATGTTTCAATAGCACTATTTCTAAATTAATTTTGCAATCAATAAAATCATTATAATGATTAAACCAAAAATATTTAGAAATATTCTAGTTATTTAAAATTGCATTAATTGGTACATTTATATTATTAAAGTTGAATAAATATTGGCTATGAAAAATTTCCTTATAAATTATTCAACTCATTACAAATTGAACACATTTTGAATGTTCCATTTTTTTATTTATTAATTAATTAGAAACCGGTAAAATCTTTTAATTTATTAATTTAAGCACGTGTACTGACCGATAAATTAAATCCCAAAACATTATATCTTGTTTTAAAAAATTTATAAGAATATTATTAAAATTCTGTAATATTTTTATTCAATTTTAAAATTTATCTTATTCTGTAAAATAAAACATAAATAAAATTTTTATTTAAAAAATATATTAAATTTGTATCTCAAAAATTAATTTTCCTAAAATATTGTATTTATAGTTATAAAATAATTCTATTAATTTTGTTTTATTACAACAGACTGGGAGTGTAGTGTTAATAAGGAAAAAGTAACAAAAATAAATTTAAAATTTCGTAAAATTAAATTAAATTACTCAACAATTAATGGTCAGGAAATTTTAAAAATAACTCACTTTAGTCCTATTTTATACCCCTCTCTCTCTCTCTCTCTCCCTCCCTCTCTCTCTCTCTCTCTCTCTCTCTCCTCTCAAATACTCTCAGTCTGTCTGATTACTAGGAATTTTTTTAATATATTACAAAATAACTAATTATATTTCTTAACCAAATACGTTACGAGAAAAACCCGTTACTTATAAAAGCTGTGGACTTTTTTTAAAAAAAATCAGAGATCAGCTAAAGATACTCATAAACTTATTGAAACTTAAAATCTTTATTGTAATAATAATGAAAACTCAAATAATATTTTTGATAGTTCTTGTAATTTTGGCAGTAACCAACGAATCAAAGCAAAAGCGTCGCAAATGGTGTACTTTTAATGAATTATACTTGAAATGCAATTCCTATTTGAGAACATTTACTTCACGAGAGAATAGTACTGGAATTGCTTACGACGAAAGAAAATTAGATTACTATTGCGCGTAAGTTTTTTACGGTTTATTAAAACCACATAAATTATATTCTATGAATATTTCTTAAATATATATGCGATCAAAATTGCAATTAAATATAATTTATTTTTTACGTTAAAGCTATCAATTAAAGTTGTTTCCGGAATGTACGAGAAAATGGTTTCAAAGATGTGGAAACGAATTATGGATGCAATTCAATGAAGAAATTATAATAAACCAATACGTGAATCGTTTCGGATCGATGTGTTCGGGACCGACACGTGACAGTAAGCGTATTATATATCATATATTACAGTATATTATTATATGCGAAACTATATTAAACTTATTTTAATATTTTAATTATAGAGTTTCTAAAATATGCGCCGTGTCTTCACTTTAACGTTAAGCCATCAAAAAGCTATCGCGAAGAATGCGTTAAGAATATTCAGGCAGGTTTTGAATTCATTCAACAAAAGTATTATAACGCGTCGATCACTAATAAACTTCGAAGTATATGCTGTGTGTATAACCGATGGGAAAACTGTATAACAAGTCATTTGTTGGATAAATGCGGTCCCGTTTCTGACGAGATAATTGTAGATTTGATTCGTTCGAGTTCTATAGATATAATGATGCAAATTTGTCCGATGGATATCTATCACCCGAATAGTCGAATATGCGCTGATGTGTGGCAACCGGAAGATATGACACCGAAAGGATTGACAAGTAATTCATACTTCAGTTACATGTTTTCGTATTGGTGTCCGAATGTTGGTTACGGTATTCTTCCTGAAAGAGACTAACAATTTATTTTTTGCTAAATATATATTGGGATTCAAAATTCCATTTACAACATAAAATTATAGAGCGTATTATCCTTATGTCCAGACATAGTGCAGTCGTTTGAGAAAACAGGTGTACCGAAGCTTACAAAATTTCCGTAAATTGTGTAAATTTGGTTAATCCTTTAGATTATTCGAGACTCCGAGCAGTCATTAAAATACATTGAAAGTAATTTTAGATACACAATGTAAAATTTTGCTAACATTTACAAATGGTCTATCGAGTAAGTTAAAGTATTTTTGGCTGAACACTGTATATATTATTTGAATAAACGACTGTAACAAATTAAGACTTATGGATGATGCGCTAATGTAACTAAAATTTTACTCTACGCTATTTTTGCAAAATTGAAGCACGCGGTATAACGATTTCACGCAATTTGCACCTCTATTATTCTAAAAACTATTAATCGATAACTATTTCTATTACTATAAAGTTTGATAATGTTTTGTCGTAATGAAACGTGTGTTTTATACGGCAGTTTATATTTTGAAGCCGACAATAGAAGT
>JAQGAW010003559.1:0-12316 GCA_034698025.1 Phthiracarus crinitus | reverse complement strand
AAAATCATATATGAGCACGAATCATACTATTTCAAGCATTTTAACACCCATTTGTTGTCCGGGAAAATCCTGATTTTAACATTTAATTCCTGAAAAATTATGATAATCCTGAATTTTTTGGATTAAAATTTTGTTGTTTTAAAGCCATTTTTGAAACATTGTAATCGATTTTAATCCTAATTTTTCATCCTAATCATAGTTTATCCAATTTTGTCCAAATTTTTGGCAACTCACTTTATAATTATAAAGATTAAAATCCCTTAATAAATATAGAGTTCAATAACAGATGGACAGACATGCCACATCCAATAGCTCTTTTTACAAAGTTAGCTAAAAATTTATTTTCCTGAATAATCCTGAATTTTACACTATTTTCCTTTTTCCTTCCTGAATTTACTAATTTTTTAGTCCTGAATCCGTTGCCTCTAGTTATTGTATTCGAGTCATTATTTTCTTCATTTTTTTCGGGTTCAATATAATTAATATCATACTCTTTACAATCAATATTATTACTTGAGCTATAAAATATTAAACACAACAAAATTAATCTCAATTTATTACTAAATTTCATGTTTGGTTATAATATGAAGCAATATATTATATTATAATATTAATAATTAAATTTATCGCACAATAAAGCAATTCTATAACTGACAATCTAATAAAAACTTTCAAAAATAATTTTAGGAAATCCTAAATTCACTTCTTTTTACTCTAACTGTGAAAGTTATTTAATACGAAATCGAAGATACAATAATCATCGCGACAAAACATTTGCTTTATATAAAAAACTTTATTTTTAACAACTATTAATACACTATTTCAGTGTAATTTAAATATCTCGCCAAACACTAGTGTTTTGTATCCTTTACAGGAAACTTTATCAATCGCTTTGAATTGAATGTGAGTCAAAGTAAATAATAAGTAATTATTATTTTCAATCAACAGAGACCTGAGCTTAAATTAATTGCGTTTCATTAATCATTTGTTCAATTTTTTTGATATAAACAGAATTATTAATCATTTTTAATACTTAATATATTAATAATTATAATGTTGAATATATAATTCTCATAAGATTCTTATTTGACGTTTATTAATCATAACAAATTTGATTATCGGGTTTATGGTTTCATTCGGGTTAACCGATAAGAAGTTTATTCAATCCGAACCGAACCGAGTAATTATAAATTTAAGCCCGTGGAGTAAAGTAACGGGTTAACCGACCCGTTAACATCTTTATTCGGTAATATAAATGAAACTATCATAATAATTAATGATGAGAATTATCTCATTTAGTCTGAGCTTGAGCTGGGACTGGTTGAGCTTAAGCTTAAAACCTGTGATACACATGAGCTTCTAAAATCATAGTTAATGATTGCGCCATGAGCTTACAAAAATATTATATAAAGTCAAAATGTTTCTAAAAAATTAATCTTAATTAATAAATTTAATTAAATTTTATGAATAAATTAAGTTTCAAACAATAAATGCAAGTCAATATATTTGAATGTATCAAAAAATTTTATAGTAATAATTTAATAACAGTATATGCAAGTAGTATTGGGATACAGTGATCCTTATTCGCACGCCCGAAAAGGATCACTATATCCCACTTGAATTTAAAAGCTCCGATTGGCTGAAATAAATTAGCCCGTCCCAATGAGTAATAATTAAGCTCCATTTCCAACCCAGCCTCCAATTGACTCTTTGCAGATTCATAATGACTCTTTGTGACTCCTAACAAACGACTAACAGACTCATAGAAACTCATAACTGACTCCTTAATGACTCCTTACTGATTCCTAGTGACTACTAACTGACTCCATGTGACTCATAACGGTCTACTTACTGACTCCTCAAATTTATCTCAATACGTTAACATTTAAGGGGAAATTTAATAGCACTCGAATCGGAATAATTACTTTTTACTATCTTTCATCACTAATAACTCGAACAGATTCAATAACTACTCGAACGGGATTTTGAAAACCTGTCTCTTTTTAGAAACTACTCGAACGCTTTCAGTAACAACTCGTACGCTTTCATTAACTATACGTACAAACCAGTTGACCGATTCTTTGGACTATAGTAATAAATGGTTGGAGCGTTAGCGAACTGACCGTTTGCTTTCTTTCAATTATGTTGTACGCACAGAACGTTATCCTTCAAGCTTGTGTTCATTAGTAGCGTATAGTTGACGATTAAACGCGTTAACCGTATACCAGATGAGACCGTAGACTAATAAGTATTCGCAGACCAATGAGTAACCGTAAACTAATAAGTGATCGTTTAACAAAAACTTTTTAAGACTGTTTTGTTTAATTAATATTGAAGCTTTCGGAGAGAACTCTCTCCATCATCAGCAATAATAAACAAAACAGTCTTAAAAAGTTTTTGTTAAATAATTCAATTCGACTGTTATCATGGATATATTTAATGAAAATAATAAGTGATCGGTTATTAAAATGAAAATGTATATTGAGAATGGAATCTCTGACTGTTTCATTGGGACGATAAATGATTGAACAGTAGTACGAAGTTTTTCGGTCAACTGATTGTTTCCTGGTTTTATAAATAAAATAACTGAAATATGACTGTGTTTTGTGAAGGGTATGTAACTTAAATTAAACGATTTGTTTTATCGATTAGACTATGTAATCGCAAAAAATTTAAGGCCCGAGCCCGATCAAAGCTCGACACAATCAAGCCCGAGCCCGAATAAAGCCCGACAATTTTAAAATTCCAAAGCCCGAACCGGCCCGATTTTCCTTAATATTTATCTTTAATCTCAAACTCATAACTTAAGTAAGTTTCTATTTATTTTACTACATTCTAACAATATTGATTCATATTATTTCGTAAAATTTGACTATAATAAATAGTATTCTCCAATATTTTACAGATATTAATGCTAAAATATTGTTTGTTTAGAATATTCACTTCAAAAGTCAAAATTTTAGGGCTTTGATATTTTCAATCCAAAAGCCTGGATCGACAATTTTTTCTTAACTTAAGGCCCGAGCCCGACAAAATGTGTCGGGGGCCCGCCAAGGCCCGAAAAATCGGGGGCCCGTTACATACTCTACTGTATAGTTCATTACATTAATTAAGGGTTTTGATATCTTGCAAGCTAACGATTCAAAGACTACCGGAATATAAGTATAAATTATATTCCGGTAGTCTTTGAGTCATTAGTTCGTAAGATACCAGACCACTTAATTAATATAATGAACAGGTATAACCCCTTAATAAATATAAAGACTGCAAACACAAGACAGATTACACTCCACAATGTTGAGCGTTTAGCGTTTACTATGTATAAGTTTTTTCAAAGTGAAAACAATTTGATTTACTCATGAATAGAGGAGTGAAATTTTGTTAAAACAATTTAGGATTTTTTGTTCTTATATTGTTATGAAAAATACTGTTTTTTGTTGAAACAAAAAGGAATCATTTTATCATTATTTTTCATATAAAAAGTTTTTTAATTAAAACTTATTTGAATTAAAAGAAATTTTTACATCGATGAAATTTTGCTACAGACGCAGAATTTAGACAGACATTGATAATTCTTTGCTCACAAATTTAAAGGGGTCCCAAAAAATCAAAATTTTGATAGAAAATGTGAAATTTTAACCAAATAATTTGAAAATTTAAGTCAAAATTTGAATTTTTCTTACTTAATTCTTTAATTTTGTTATTAAAATGCAATTTGTGCATATTTTGTTGTTAAAACAAATTATTGATAAATTTTTTTTACAAGAAGATTTTGGATTTAACAAAATATCTCAGTTCTACTCATGAAACTTTCGAAATGTTAAATGTTAGCGATTTAATATATTTATACTAGAGACCCGCGGTATTTTGCCATAAATCGTGTGTTAACCTCCCATAAAAAGCGACGCCACATTTTAGTGCGACCCCTCAGGGGATCAACCTTGAGCAACCACCCCCTCGTGGTAACTATGGCTTGAACTAAAATCTCGAATAGTTTGAATTGAGCTTGAATTAAATTAATCGAGATTGACTCAACATGAGCTTATTCTCATCACTAGACAGACAAACATAAAAATTGATTCTAACAAACCCTTAAGCTGTTTTAGAAATTTTAAGTGATTTATATTAAGTATCAAAAAGTATAACTGCCAATATTGCTAGTAATTTCATTTTAAAGATTAGAAAATTAAATTCAAAATTATAACTTAAGTTTTGTGTAAATTATTGTTTATATTTAACAAAATGAATTGTTTAGGGAACGAGCACTAAATATAGTCCGCAACGTTGTGGTCTGCAACATATTGTGAACGATGAAGATGTGGTTCAAATTGTTAAGAAATAGAATATATCGCTATTTTTGTATTTTAAGTATTATTATAAATGAAATGGTTTGAAACGATAATAAAATTTGATAATAATTATGTCTGATAATATCAAATTTGTTTGGTGGAACTTTCGGCTAATGTGTACTCAATATTTTTTAAGCTCTGGCTTTTTTATCCTAACCCTATATCCCTATCTATCGTACAAATTAAATATAATTAATTTGAGTTTATTCAATATTAAAAAATAATTTAAATCAATATTTGAATAGTGGAAGTATTGGTTGATAACAGCAACCGGATTGTTATGACATTATACCGTAAGAGCAATTTTCTCAAAGTTGCATTAAATAAGTTTCATTACTTTTTCTGGTTTGTTTAATAATATGAGGTTCCAATAATTTTTTAATGTGAACATATCATATAAAGTACCAGTGGTAATGGTATACATCAAATTTGTCAAAAAATTTAAAGAAATGACCCTTTAATAAAATAATTGTTATCAATGTTTTTAAAATGATTTATGAAATGATCTATTTTTAGAAATTGAGATTAAAGCTACTGATTATAATTAATTTTAAAGCTAATAACCGTTGGTTTGTATTACTTTTTTCTTGATCACTATTATTATCATGTTTTAACATTTAATTTTGATTCATAATTAACAAATGTATATAAATGAATATAAGCAGCCATGAATTTCTTTAGAAATAACTTAGAGCTTAATCGACATTTATTTTATGTAATTTCATGAATCATTATATATATTTAATGAGCTTATCCTAACGAGAGTTGAGATTATTTATATTATGATATCTTTCGTTGCTAAATATGCTAAATCGGCATTTATTAGAACGAGAACAAGTGTTCATATAAACTTATAAAGTATTGCATAACAGTATGCTTGTAATTGTTTTATATTAATAACTTTGTTCCTAAGAATACCAAAAACTTTTTTCATTAATATTGTAACTTTTCGTAAACAGTATGGTTTGAGTTAGAGTTTGGTTATAAAGTTTTAATGTTTATAAGTTCAAAAAACAGTTTAAAATAGATCTGATTGTGATAATATTTTAATTTATTTTACTTTCTTAGAAATTAATTTAATGTAATGTTCGTAAATCAAAAACGAAACTGAATTACTCCGAAACCTAATCTTTAAAAATCAATTATTTTGTACTAAAACCTCAAATCATTGATTGTAAAGTTTTATTAGCACTGGTTAACAGTAAGTAATCGCAAATATAAAAAATTTGATTATAATCATAAACATAAAATGGATGTAAATTAGAGTTTTAATTTTGTGTTAAATTATATTCACACGTCAGTATTAATCTGTTTTAGTATAAGAGTTAAACGCACGTTACGTTTGTTGCAGTGTTGCCCTCTATTGAGAATAGTTTGGCTAACATTTAATATTAGATGTAATGTAATATATAGTAATAAATGGCGTTTATGTGTAGTATTGGCGCAAATATTGTCCACAATAACCGCTAATTAATCATAGAATAGCTGTTATCTTCGAAGCGCATTAATACTAAATATTTAGTTTTAAGCGTACTCTACGCCAATCCAGTATTTTAGTGAACCGAACGCTCGGATAAATATATCAAAAAAGTGATTCAAATGGTGAGTATAATAATGCTTAATCATAATGGCGTTCAACTGCTTTCCATTTCCTTTGTTCTCATACAGTATATAAGAGAACAGTATATACAGTATACATATGTATATGTATAGTATATATACATGTGAGCACATCGTAATGTTAACTACAGTAATACTATTACTAATACGTACTATACTATAGTATTAAAGCATTTCTATAGGTTTAATGTAAATATCTATTTAGCGCACAAATTTATTTTAATTAAATACCCTTATGGTCACTGTTTAAAGTTTAATCGCATTTATATTTATGATTAAACATTGCGTAATACGTAATATGACGTAAAACGTGAATATATTTAACGAATCACATTGTTTTTTTGTAAATAGTTTTTTAATTTGAATTGAATTGAATTAGATTTGTAAATATTGTTAACATTGATCGATACAATGGACTCATATGTGGACGAAAGTGCACTCAAACTCGAAGTCAACCAAAACAGTAGTGATGTTTCAACAAATTGTGATAATATTGAAGCCACATCTCTCGAAAATGTGGTCAATTCGTGTTTATCACACACATTACACACCGAAATAGATAGCATTAGTAGTGTTAGTGATAATCAAATTTCAATGGCTTGTGATAATCAATCAAAACATTCACCAAAGCGTTCGTTCGATTCAATGGACAAAACTGACGTGAATTATGTTCCTATTAAACGACATAAAACCGATGACAACGCCATAACCTCTGACACGATATTTAATTATCTCGAAAAAGAGCAAAAACGAATTCAAGAATTATTTTTAGATCATATTCTTGAACTGTTTTTCTTAGAAAACGGCGGAAATTTAATGGACTTTCAGACGTGGAGGAAGAAATCTCCAAATACCACTTTATTACAGTATTTAAGGGTAAATGCGGTCGAATCTGATGATGAACTCAAAGAATTGATTGATTTGAAAACAGCAATCGATTATTCTTCAAAACTATCGGATTCGTTGATTAGTAGTGAACAAGTATTACGAGAATCGAGTAGTAATTCGTGTTCGAACGTCAATGTGAATGTGAGTGTGAGTGTGAATGAAGCGACAGTACAGTCATTACAGTCGATTGCATCATCGACTGCATCGCAAGCACAACCACAACACACCGCATCACAGACCCAAACAACAATAACTAGTACTACGAGTGTAACGCCTATTGTGATAAGTACTGCACCCAAACTGAGCACAACCCAAACCGCTTCAACCACTAGTAGTACTCGAACTTCCAGTACGGCTGCGGCTGGTGTTGTGTCCACTGCCAGACACACCACTCGTCAACATTCGATTTCTTCTGTTTATGATTCCGCTATTGGTTCTCAAGAACAAATCGTTGAGAGGGCTAAGCAAGAGGCGTATGTAATGCAAAGGATAGCAGAATTGCGCAAAAATGGGTTGTGGTCCAGCAGACGACTGCCTAAAGTACAAGAACCTGCGCGAAGCAAAGTTCATTGGGATTACTTGCTGGAAGAGATGGCGTGGTTGGCCGCAGACTTCGCTCAGGAACGCAAATGGAAGAAAGCCGCTGCAAAGAAGTGTTCGCGAATGATCATCAAATATCATAACGACAAACAATGTCACGCCGAGAAAGCGGAAAGAGAAGAGTTACTGAGGTTGAGGAAAATCGCCTCTAATATTGCCAAACAAGTCAAATCATTTTGGGCTGATATCGAAAAAGTTGTTGAAGCGAAACAAGAGGTCAAACTTAAGGAGAAACGGAAAAAGCTTCATGACATGCATTTGAACTTTATTGTCGACAAAGCGGATAAATATACCGAAAAGTTGACGCAAAAGTTGGGAAAGTCTGTCATAAATAGTGAAGATTCTGGTCTCGAGTCTCATATTAGTCAAAATGAAGAGCTGGACGATAATGAGTTTGAACCCGCAAATAGTGGATCTGATGACGAAGAAACAATAGCCAAAGAGGAGGAAGAGGTTGGAGTGGGAGATGTGACGAAGGAAATAGAAATGTTGCAGAAAGACAGTGAAATTCCTATTGAACATCTTAAAGCTTCATTACCTCAAGAAATTTTTGATTCCGATAAGTTAGACGACACTGAGTTTATAGTCGATGATCAATGTATTCCCGATTTTGATGACGAAGAAACTATTGAAGAACAAGAAGAAATTGAAGGAAAGGTTGATTACGCCACTGAACTCAATGAATTGGAAAACGACGCCAATATTCCTATTGAAGAATTAATGAAAAAATATTCTTCGAATGATTTAGACAGTGACGACGACGACGACAACGATGGCGGAGAAGGCAATGATGAGTTTAGTGAGATGAATGACCTTAATTCGATTGATAACGACGAAAGTACTGAGGATGAAGATGACGATGAATTGTCAACCGAAGAGGACACTGAACAGATTGGAATGGAATTTCTCATTGGTTCTGAATTAAAAAACGAAAAACCTCTTATTGAGGTATTTGTTTATTTACTTCTTAACTGCCACACGTTAGTTACATACAGTTTGTTAGTTTATTCAAATATGAACCCTTACAACGCATGCAAGTAATTTAAATTATTAATTTATTTGTAAACATTAAATAAGGGTTAAATTAAATTCTTCTTTAAAACGTCGCAAAGATTTTTCCAAATATATTTTGCGGAACCTGAAAGTTGATATATTTGCTATTATAGGAAATAAACGTTGAAAAGAGTATACCAGAGAATAGCAGTTCTGTTGGTCCCAACAAAGAGATCGCTGATATCGCTGCCAATGCTGAAAGTCTGCAACCGAAAGGCAATACTCTCTCAACTGTTAACGTTTGCACAAAAGTACCATTTTTGTTGAAACATACGTTGAGAGAGTATCAACACATTGGTCTCGATTGGTTGGTTGCAATGCAAGATAAGAAATTGAATGGTATTTTAGCTGATGAAATGGGTTTGGGAAAAACAATCCAAACAATCGCTTTATTAGCTCATATGGCTTGTGAACAAGGAGTTTGGGGACCACATCTTATTGTTGTTCCAACAAGTGTTATGCTTAATTGGGAAATGGAATTTAAGAAATGGTGTCCAGCTTTTAAAATTCTAACTTATTATGGCAGTCCTAAAGAAAGGAAGCAAAAAAGACAAGTAAATATTAATGTTTATTACTTAAATATATTTTTAATAATTTTAAACTTCTAAACTCAAATTTGGAGTGAATTGTCATCTTTCGAAATGTTGTATTTGCTTATTTAAATATGGAAAACTATGTGACGGATGAAACATTTGCTTTTTGACATTTTTGGGGTTTTCTCCTTTTGAATCGCGATATACAGTAGATATCCAGTTTGGGTGCATTTTGTGGCATTTGCATCAATTTTAATGCCTTAACCCTTAACTATCGAAGTATTGAGATAAGAGTCACTTTATATCACAAACGAATTGTATTAAAGTGCTATATTCTCGAAAATAGATATGCTTACTATGCGCATATTATTTTAATAATTATGAATGATATGTCACAAATATTAGTAAACATTTTAACTATTTTTATAAGGGATGGACAAAACCAAATCAATTTCACGTGTGCATCACATCATACAAATTAGTTATTCAAGATCATCAGTCATTTCGTAGGAAAAAATGGAAATATTTTATTTTAGACGAGGCTCAACATATCAAAAATTTCAAATCGCAAAGATGGCAAATGCTCCTTAATTTCAACACATCTCGTCGATTACTTCTAACTGGAACTCCTCTTCAAAACAATTTAATGGAATTGTGGTCACTTATGCACTTTCTAATGCCAAATGTATTTCAATCTCATAAAGAATTTAAGGATTGGTTCGTAAATCCGGTGACAGGAATGCTAGAAGGAAGTCATGAAGTGAATGAAGGATTAATTAGAAGACTTCACAAAGTTCTCAGACCTTTTTTATTGCGACGATTAAAATGTGATGTTGAAAAACAATTGCCTAAAAAGTATGAACATATTATTATGTGTCGACTTTCAAAACGACAACGTTTTCTATACGAAGAATTTATGTCTCTTGGAAAGTATGTGTTTATAAATTTGCTTATCTAAGTGTAAGTTAGCGTTCTATTTATTATTTTCTATTTATTAATTAGAACTAAGGAAACATTAGCGACTGGAAATTTTTTAAGTGTTATCAATATCTTAATGCAATTGCGTAAAGTGTGTAATCATCCGAATTTGTTTGATCCGAGACCAACAATATCTCCATTTATGACTGAAGCGCTCACTTTCACGACTGCATCATTAGTCACATCTGCGTTAGATTACGACCCATTCAAACATATTAACTTAAAAACATTAAATTTTCAACTGTCAGACTTGTCGTTTACATTAAGCGCGTTCGCTCATCACAGAATCGCAAGGTTCATGTCTTCTCCCGAATTAATTCAAGAAATAGATTCAGCTCCAGAACCAGCACCTCGTTGTCCATCTGGTAAAATTAGGCTACAGATTCGTACGTCTTCGATGCATTCCAGTTCAATGGGTTCACCAACCAATTCAACCCCATCGACATCGACATCGACATTGACCAGTAGCACAACTATCACTCCCAATGCAAATCGTCTCAATGAACAAAGATTTTTGATCGCTCATAATTCAAGCTTACAGTGTAGTCCTCAAAGACTTTCAAATACAGCTTTAGCTACAACTACCTCATCAACTGATGGTAACTATCACTATACGTATTATCGTTATATTAGTGTAATACCGTATATTTCGCATTACGTTTATTTATTTGAATGTATACATTTATAATGATAGGTAATCGCGTTGCTATACCTCTTTGTGGCCGTTTATTGCAAACACCTGCGGGTCAACACATTCTTTTACGCACATCAACAGGCGGTCCGATCTCATCAACTATAGCCACACCAGCCGCGACTACAACTATTTTAAGACAAAGTCCAGCACCGCTGTCGTCACCAATGAGACAAATAATTGTTACCCGATCGGTGCAATCTGTTGGTACGTCTAATATTTTATGACAACTGTTTTCTTAATTTATCAGATTTGAGACATCTAATGCTGGATACATATATATGAATGTGTATACAGTTTCGCACGTCTCTATACTAACAACTTAAACATCCACTCTTTTAGATCGTATCTCTTTCTCACAGAGTCAGCTAAATTGAAGTTACATTTTTTAAATATTTTATTCTTTAACAGGCGTTGCCAACAGTCAAGAACAAAACTTGATTTGTGCACAACTTCCAAATTCATCGAGAATTACTACATCTCGGTTCGTGAAGACGTCTCTAATAGCAAAACAACAGCTCGAAAGAAAAGAAAAATTGAAGTTTTTGGCGCGAATTAATACTCAAAGGTGTAGTGCAACGGCTTTATATGCTTCAGACCTGATAGAAGTGGCAACAATTAGCAACAGTCCAGCTTTTTTATCGCATAGTATTCCAGATCATTCATCTATTTTTAACAACGGAAACGGACGATTAAATTGTCTTCTCGCTAATAAAGCTAACGATTTTCCAAGAAATATTTGGTCGTTTACTCGTTGTTTAACAGATATGATTAAAACGCCCGAAACGTTAGCAGCAGAGCTTAATGACATGTTAACGCGATATGTTTGCATAGTTCCGCGAGTTATTTCGCCTCAAATACAAATACACGCTTCACATATACCGCCATCGAAAAGAATTAGTTTAGAAAATTTAGCATCCGATCTAAATAGTCATGTTTTTGATAAATTAACTGTTTTGAAGACTGTTATATCCAATATGAGGACGCAATTTCCTGAATTAAGATTAATTCAATACGATTGCGGGAAATTACAAACTTTAGACAAATTGTTGTGGGAATTGAAAACTGGAGGACACAGAGTGTTGATATTTACGCAAATGTCTCGTATGCTGGATATATTTGAACAATTTCTCAATTATCACGGACATACGTATCTTAGGTTGGATGGCACCACCAAAGTTGAACAAAGACAAGCATTAATGGAAAGATATAATGCGGATAAACGAATATTTTGTTTTATATTATCGACGCGTTCGGGTGGTATTGGAGTTAATTTAACTGGTGCTGACACTGTGATATTTTACGACAGTGATTGGAATCCCACTATGGATGCTCAGGCGCAGGACAGGTGTCATCGTATTGGACAGACCAGAGATGTACATATTTACAGGTACAATACCTTCTATAATTCGATCAGTATTGCTGTATAATCAATCGCTTGTTTTTATGCACACAAGTTGTTTTTATTTCAATTTAAGCCCAACATAACATTTTTTTGTTAACAATATTGAAGATTTTGCCATAAATATATTTACCGTAGAATCGCGCCATACTCGCCATAGCGAGTAACGTGAAATTGGATGAATTTTTACCCCCAAATTCGT
>JAQGAW010003558.1:0-12318 GCA_034698025.1 Phthiracarus crinitus | reverse complement strand
AACAAATAAATATGGGTCGCAGAAGAAATTTTTTGGATATTTTGGGTCGCGGAAGGAAAAAGTTTGAAAACCACTGTTCTATACCGTACTTATTTTTTACAGCATAATAAGTATCTTTCATTCTCTTTTACTTTCGTGGTTCGAGCGTCAAAATACATATTTTAAACTAATATATTTTGCTCAACAATTTGTTAATATAAATTTTTTGATTAATATTATTCGCATACAAACACTAATCAAGTGGCAGTTATTATACAGAGCGAGAAATATTACGTTTATTTAAATAATCGCTTTGTTTAATAACTGCCGCTCAACTGTTATTATAAAGTTATTTGTTTACGAAAAAATGTTTTTCGATATTACACTTTGCAATTAATATTTTGTTATTTTGAGCAATTTATAATTATTTCTTACTGTATTTCAGGTGATGATCGTGTCGGTGTGGTTTGTTTTGGCTGTGGTTGCTGTTGCTGTTGCTGTTGCTGTTGCTGTATCTGTTGCTGTTGTGGCTCTTGTTGCTGCTGCTGATGATTGGACTGCCGAACAGTCTCTTTGACTCGCGTCTGCTTTTGAACAGAAGGCACTGTCGCTCGGCTTATCAAAGCCCTAATTTGTCTTTGGGCAGCTTGTGTACTGAGAAAATCGCCCATTATGTGAACTGGCGTTTCCTCAGTTTCAGTACTACTTTCTTCAGGCAGTTTGATAGTAGCTCTGGTGTTGCGCTGCATTTCCCGCACAACAGTACCTCCTTTGCCAATAATACGACCGACTTGTGATGATGGTATCATTATTTCAACTTTAAGAGTTGCTTCTTGAGGTCCCTGTGAACCTGAGAACCCTTCGTACCCAACTTTACGAAATATCATAAACTGAGCTTTCCATTGAGCCTCAGGATTCCCAACAATAGTTACTTTTCTCTCGCTTTGACGGTCAGCAGCGATAGGTTGAGGTTCATCTTTGCCCGGTTGAGCGACCTGTCAATCAAATATACAGTCATTCAAATATTTAGAGTTGTATATGACTTGCAATTTAATCGTACCTTAATAGTAGCACCAGAAGAACTTATCATATCTCTAATAGTCGTACCTCCCGTACCAATGATAGCGCCAACAGCATTATTAGGGATATATAAATAAACAGTTTCCTTAGTCTGGTCGCCCTGAAGCGCTTGAAAACCGGCAGTGAGAGCAGAAGTTGATGGACTGACTCCAGTCGCAGCACCGCTGGCACCGGAGGCATACATGAGAGGAGGCACGCTATATGATGGCGGGTTATATATGCCGAATGGACCCGAAGATGGCCCTTGACGTGGCAGTGGCGCAGCCATTGAATAACCAGGTGCTCCTAATGTAGACATCATTGCCATCGGATGAAGACCTGGAAACATGACAGCTTGTGGCGCAATCGCCGCTAAATCGCTTTCGTAACTTTGCCGTAATTTTTGGCTAATCATCGATTCAGCTCTGCATATATTTTCTAAAGAACCCTTTATCGTAATTATTCGCTCCAAATTGAAACTATTCACGTCGTGAATACTACTGTAAATTATTGAATAACAAGTAAAGTTACGGTACACATACTAATGGATATGAAATCAATTCAATGAAATAATACCTCGAAACAGTAATTTTCGTATCGGTTTGTTCCATAATTCTTTTGATAGTATTACCACTTTTGCCAATAATCCTACCGATAAGGTTATTGTGCGCCAGAATTTTCAGTGGTATTTCTCCGCGATTAGTGTTATTGGCTTCCTGTTGCATCACTTCGAGAATCTTTTGACACGCATGCGAACAATTTTCCGGATTCCCATAAATCGTGATCACCTTTTCGAGTGCTCCCGCATTTTCTTTCCTATGAACGTCTACGCGTGCTCTCGACTGTTGCGTGATTTGTCGTATTGTACCGCCAGAACGACCAATTATTGCACCGACCATATCGCTTAATACTAATATACTACATATACAAATAATGAATATAATGAATATATTGAATATTACATCGTATTATGCATTATTACGTTACCGTAAAGGAAAATCAGTGGGTCTGAGCGGTGATGAATGAGTCCCTGAGATATTCGAAGCGCGAAATGAAGTTCGATGGTTACGACTGATTCCACGGCTTTGTCGAGTTTGTTCCATTGCTTTCAATTCGGATGATTCGTAAATCTGACCATCAATTTTGGTTAATGCACTGAAATGCAATCAAATCCAATCAATTAATTAAAAAATCACATTCAAATAATCACATAATCAATATAAACATTATTATTATTATAGTTAATGACTGACTGGTGTGAGTGTTGGTCGGATGGCAGCGATGTTTGCGAAGTGAGCGATGGTTGCTGTTCGTCACTGTTGTCGTTCACATTCGCGTTCGCATTCACACTCGCATTCGCATTCGCATTCACAGCTCCGCTTCCAGTAGTGTTATGCGCTTCTTCTTCGGTCTCTAGTGTTGCAGCGGCACTGTAATCACTATCACTTTTATCGTCTCCTAAATTGAAAACACTATTTTGTGCGCAACTCAGCATTATTCGAGACAAACGCAATGGTTTGATGCTATGAACTGAACTCAACTGAACTGCGACGACAGTTGAACTGCGTTACTGTTAACTGTTAACCGTTAACCGTTAAGAGTTTGAGAGTTAAAGAGTTACAGTCAGATTCGGTTATGATTTGGTTATGTCCTAACGGTTATAATATGATATCATATATGTAATACACTGATATAATAGTACTGTAGTACTACTACTGTGGTAACAGTAATGCAATGCAATCAAATGCAATACAATGTGACAATTGATCGTAATTACGTTCAGATTAAATGGAAGCACAATTAACTAGTTATTAGTTATTAATGTTGTCGCATAATATACACACAAACATATAAAAATAATGATTTACTTATTACACATATTACATATTACATTACAGTTACCGTAATGTTTATATATTTACTTATAACTTCGCTTTACTTTAACTTATTTTTATTGTTTAATCGAACCAAAACTTTAAAGTACGTCAAACTAAAAATAAAAACCTATTAATAGAGTTTAACGCATTATAAGGCAAACACAAATGCAAATGCATTAGAGCTCAACGCAATACCAAACACAACGCAATCACAGCCAAACGCGCCTGTTTTAAACCAAAATTATTAATCATAAAACTACGCTTATATTAACAAAACATTAATACACGTGTCGGTAAATCTAATACATTTTATTAAATGAATCGCTGATGAATACGCACTGTATTTTCACGGAATTAAACCTTCATTTATGCCACTTATAATTAAGCGCTGGATATTTCGGTTTTAAACGAACATAATATTCTTGTATAAAAGGTACGGTTATGATAAAAATAAGAATAATAAAAGTTAAACGAACATTTTAGGACAGAGTTTATATAACCTAAAAAACCGAATTTCTAACCACTGAAATAAGAATTTTCAACTGAAATCGATAAGTAATGTAAATTTATTTATTAAAAATGTAGATTTAAGCGAATTAGAATTAATTAAATATCATTATTAATGTAAAAGTTTATTTTAAAATAAAAAATGCTTTAAAAATTCAAATAATTTGTTAAAGAATTAATATCTAAAATTTAGAGTAAAAAATTATTAAAATATTTAAGTACTATGTCCACAATTTTAAGTGTATATTATGCATAAAAGCATTTTCTGAGTAAAAAAATCATATTTACTCATAAAACTTTTAAAATGTTAAATATTAATGATTTGATATATTTATGTTTAAAAATACTTAATTAAATCTCAACCGAAATGTTAACCTATTTTGAGTTGTGTTAATAACAGAAAACCAATTTTCATTTATTCGAACCGAAATATCCTGGCCCTACTTATAATACGATTATATGATACTAAATATGCGCTTATTAATAAGCTTTGATTATTCCATATTCTGGTGTTGTGTGGGTTTCTAAACAATTTTTCAAAACATGATATGTTAAAGGAAATTAACTTGTTTTAAATCACAATTTTAACGGCGCTTAAACCAGATATTCTCTAATTTTATTTTTTAAAAAGAATACTATAAACAAACGAGCTTTAATAATAATTTTGATTGAATTATTTTTACAAAAAATTAATGTTTGCCAAATCTTAACAGTATTTGATTTTTTATCTAAATTTCAATTCAGATATATGGATTTGGCATTGTCTGTCTGTCCGTGCACTCTTTATATTTATTAAGGGATTTTAAATAATCTACTATAATAATAAAAATCGTTAAAAATTTTTTAAATTATTGCCTCTTAGATTTTTGAAATGGGAAAAAGTGTGTAAAAATAGTCTTATACTTTTTTAAAATAAAAAATTCTGAATTTAAGAAATATACAATGATAAAAACAATATTTCTGCGGCATATGCCACAAATAGTAAAAGATAATATAATAACGAAATCTGGTAACATCTTTCGATTAAACACCAAACCGTAAAGACAGATATAACAACCGTTCGATATTGTTTTTCCAATAAACTTTTAAAACTTTGAATTTATTAGACAGTATTTAACAAAATATTAGCAATCAATTTAGAACATGAATATTAGTGGTATAATAATGGGCACACAATGTCTGAAACTATTGGAGGCTCAGATCTAGAAAATTTCAATTTATAAGTGGTTAACTCTTCGGATTTGATGGACAATAGTAGTAAGATGATCCACACCATTGATTCGAGAATAGGGGTTTACTACAGATGAATGGGTTGATGGTAAGCATTGTTTCTCGTGGAAAGCAAATCAGGGTTAGCTCAGGTTAACCGCAACTCGTGTTACCGTTAAGATCTCTATAGCCTTAGGATACGGTCAAGACGGGTCTTGTGTTTCAAACACAGGACCGGTTTATCGTCTGACGGTAAACGAAGGGTTTTGGGGTGTTAACTAGTTAACACTTTGTTAACGGAAATTCGCATTACTATTGTTTTTACCTGACCGCTTGATTCCGAATTCAATCGATACCAACCAAACGATAAGTTTCCACGTGATGTTTAAATAAGCGAAAGCGTGAGTTTAAACGAAAGTATTTATTTATAAATACTATTGTCTTTCACAATATTAAAGTATAAATGTAATCACAAAAATAATTATAATAAAGTGTTATAAAATACAATTTGATTTGAATAAATGTGAGATCAATCTAAAGCACTATTGCTTATTGTTAATTATAAATAAATCAGATCTAATCTAAATAATAATGAAACTTAATTCAAGCGTGATCTGAAGTGAAAATAATTGTGTATAGGGTTTATATAGGCGTCAGTGATATTACGAAATGCTGTGAAAAGATTTTCTGACCCAAATAACAGGATTGTACTGGAATGAGGATTAGCTATACTGCAGTGTCGATAATTCTCGTTCCACTCGTCTCGAATTGATCGAAAAGTGGACACAGTTCAACAGAAACAGAGAAAGCCGTTTTAGATAGCAATAGCTCAACCAACGCGATCAACAGATGGCAAACATAACAAAAAAAATAAGCGTCCATTTCCATGTTAAATCTGAGCAAAGGATGGTTTGACTGAATAGCACGGGTTTTCTATTGCATAAATAGAAGGAAACAAAAACCAATTAATTTAATTAATGCAAACAGTAAAGCAACTCATAATTAACACAAAGCATATGCAATGCAAAGCGGAGGGTGAACTTAGCCGAAAAAATTAAAAAATTTATTACTGGTACTCCACTCGCAAAGCCTTGTAGTGAACAATTAGTATCAAACCAATCTTCCCTTAAAGAGTTTAAAAGTTAAGTTTCAGTTCAAATCAGAATTTAACCATCGATACTACTCCTCTTAGGTCACCAACAGAGAAGTTCGAAAATAATACAGTGAACTATTGGGTTGAACTAGGGATTCGAAAAGCTCTTGTCTAACAAATAAGAATCCTGTAAATAAAAAATACTGCTCTTTCCGAATATACCACATCAAACTTAACAAAGCAACCATCGATGACAAAGAACCGATGATTTTCATCATTCAAGGTAACATATTTAATCTGATTGACATGAAGAACAACTATTGGCATTATCAGATGGCATGGAGAACATAGCATTTGTTACTCAAGTTTGTCACTTCAAAAAGTTGGTCATTCGGTTTGGAGGAACAAATCGATGTGCTTTTGCGCATTAATCTTAGAGTAACTTTCGACGGTTTTTCAGGTCAAACAATACTTCGAACACATTCGTGGTCTGACTGTCACACACAAAAATAATCTTTGAGTGAACTTCCAATGACGTCAACACAACATTAAAATCAATTTGAGACAAATGCAAGTTTGGTATGGATTCCGTCGATTTCTTCCGACACATCTCCGGTAAGTGTCGAACACGTCCACAAACATCTAAAATTACTCACTCATCAAATATCCACAAATACTAAACAACTGCAACGCTTTCTTGGTTTGGCTGTATATTTACAATATTTTATGGATTTTTTTTAATAATAGAGGCACATCTTATCATCTATTAAAAAACAACATTGTCTATAAACTGGGAGAAGAACAGGAAAATAGTTTAAAAGATCTCAAGACTGCTCTCACAACAGCTCCGTTTTCATAACAGTTCCATTCTCACAAATCTTTAATCAAATCCTCCCAAAAAAACTTCACACATATTTATGGGATAGGATTTGCAGGTATGCTTTTACAAAACGGATATTCCGTTACATATTGCTATCCACGAGTAAGCAATGCTAAAACCCTATATAGTCGATATTAGTTTTTGAGTTCAGCGACCATTAATCGTATATCTTAAGTATTCTTAAAGCGAATAAGATATTTTGTATGAGGTATTTAAGGAATTGGCAGTACACTGTCCATTATCTCAAAAAATTCTAAAATATTAATAAAGAAGTATGTGTTATCTTATATGCATAACACGCTATGTCAAATAACACAAGTATTGAATGTTTTAATATTATTATACCGTATTAGGTATAAAAAAGTTCTAAAAAGTAAATTTGTAATAAGCTTCGCAAGATTTGGTTACACACTGACAAATTAACATTGAGGTGATAATATTTTATAGTGAATAAATTAAAGCCAAAATTTAATCAAAAAACCCCTAACCTCTTAAAATCCCTAATTGTTTTAATTTACAAATCCCTGTGACGTCTAGCATAGCTAGTCACACAAATTAACAATTAAATTACGTTTTAATTTTTCTTTATTATACTTATTTTAAATACAATCTGATAATCCGGGTTATTAAAATAGGTTCATACTTTAGCATAAACAAATCAGTACTAATGTCAGCATAAAGAAATCATAAGGCCATAGAGAAATCATTAATACATAAGGAAATTATTAGGCCATAAGGAATTCATAAGGCCATAAAGATATCTGAAAAAGCCATACGGAATACAATGCCGTAAAAGTCACATCAAAGAGATATGAAAATAAAACAAATTATTAATGACCAAATCTGAATACAGTGGATTGCGAATGATTATCAAAGTATTGCAAAACTTTAGCAAAAACTGCACACATATGGTCTTGCTTTGCAAAACTATAGTAAAAGTAGGCAAAACTTTCCTAAACCCGCCAAAACTTTTATTGCATTATAGCACTTTGTTTGAACTTTTATTTTGAGTCTGTATTTTGTTCTGTAAACAAGTAAATTATTAAAAATGAATAATATTAATGATAGTGATTCCGATACAACTATAATTATTGATTCAAATTTGAATAATTCTAATAGAATTAAGCGTAAAAATAAGTCTATTAGTAATGAAAAACGTAAACTTATTATTGATGCGCTAAATAGCGGTAAATCCTATTGTGATGTTTGTCAACTTTATCAAGTTAACTACCATAGTGCTTATAGAATTTATCAATCCTATGTAAAGACCGGATCAATAAGTAAGAAAAAAGTAGGCCATCGACCATCATCTTTAAATATTGATCAAAAAGTCCAAATTCGAAACTGGGTGAATGATAATTGTTTATTGACATTAAAACAATTATCTGATTTAGTTTTTGAAAACTTCAATGTGCGCGTATCAACTACAACAGTTTTAAGATGTTTAAAAAGTTTTCATTACACAATGAAACTTGTTTCCTATATCCCAGAAAAAAGAAATGATCAGCAAACTATCAATAAAAGATATGAGTACGCGATATTTTATACTCAAATTATGACAGTAAAAGAAAAATTGTTTTTTCTGGATGAGACTGGAATACAAATTTGGTCCCGTGCAAGGTATGGCAGGGCTCTTGTTGGAACTCGGGCAAATAAAAAAATTCATGCTCTTCGTAGCTGAAATTATTCAATTGTTTCAGCTATTTGCTCAACTTCTCTATTTTTATTCGAAATACAAGAAAAATACTATAATTCTGAGGACTATGCAGATTTTTTGAAAAAATTATTTGAACACTTAAGAAATGAAAATATTTCTGGGGCTTATCTGATTATGGACAATGTTATGTTCCATAAAACAGAAGAGTTGAAAAGAACAATTCTAGAAGCTGGACACAATGCAGTGTTTTTACCGCCTTATTCGCCTTTTTTAAATCCAATTGAGAACATGTTTTCTCAGTGGAAAGGCTACATAAAAAGAAGCGAGCCTAAAACAGAAGATCATCTTTACCAATCAGAGCACATTTCATCTGAATTTATTACGCAAGAAAACTGCTCTAATTATTTTCGAAACATGGAGAAATACATCAGCAAATGTTTAAATAAATTAGAAATAAATAACTAATTTCTTGAATAATAACACTGCATATCTGACTCATAAGTTTTATTATTGTTTTGCATAATTTTGATTTAGTTTTGCAATGTGCGTCCACATGTGTGAAGTTTTTGGTAAAGTTTTGCAATACTTGGATAATCATTCGCAATTCCCTGTAATACTATTCTTAAGCTTTTATACATTACGTAATAAACATTACTACAAGAAAGATATTGAGATGAGAACCAAAAATTGAACTTTAAAAATATGAGCACTTTTATGAACAATACATGGATGCAAAAGATACTAATTTTATAAAATTAATGTGATTTCTATTTTTTTGCTTTCCTGAAGACTAATACCACTAATTTAATAGATATTTAATGAAATAAATGAAGATCAATAAACTAATTTATTCCAATTAATGAATACAAATGATAGAAAACATTTAGTATTTTCAATTCCATTCCATTACAATCATTTTCATTCTACTTCTAAAACTTCTAATTGTTATCTATTGTAATCAGTAATTGTCTTTAACGATACGACTTTAAACATAATATGAGTCAGAAAGCTAAACACAAACTATTGATTTATAAATCAAGATTATGGCACAACAGCCGTAAAGAGTAAGAAATATTTTTATTTTGTTATTTAACTAAATTAAGCTAAAATAATTAAAGGAACATTTTTAATATTTGTAGTGTTGTGAATATATTATAGTCTAAATTAGTCGCACTAAAAGAGATAGTATAAACAACATCAAAATAATTGATTTGGTGTAATGCGCATTATATTTAACAATTTACTAACGATTTATTCGAAGTTGAAAATAATTTGAATATATCATGAGTAATAAGAATATAATATAATTATTAAAATTGTGTAAAAATGAAGAAAATGATAAGATAATTGATAACGGAAAATAAAAACGTATAATAAATATCTGTAAATAATTTCTTTCTAAGAGTACGGAATATTGAAAAGAAGAAATCTTCTAAAGTAATTTAAAGTATTGCAACGGAATTAAAGCCGATGACAACACATAAAGAAGGAAAATGAGACAAAATCGAAGCAAATAAAGATTTACTGAGTTCAGCCACAAAATTATATGTGACCTCCGCGTCCAGTAAAGAACACATTGGTGTCGCGAATAACTGATGAAATTTGCTGAATGTCACATATTTTATTAAGTTATATAACTTTTACATTTTATAAAGACTGTTAAACAACAAACGCTCAGTATTAAAAAATGGTAATCGAAGTTGGCATTACCGCCTCATATAGATAGTTAGGTGGCAAAGCGAGATAAAATAAAAGAATATATTACGGATATTAAATTCGTAATATATTTAATTTGTGCATAAAATTCAAATTATGATCACATCGTATACTTAAACACAATTAAAGTTTAAATTAAATTAAATCTGTTGATAAAAAATTCTTAAACAATATAAATGCTTGTATTGTTGGCACATATTTATTAACTAGTATAAAATAATTACGTTACTTTGTTTAAAATTACCTTAAATAATCGAAATTATAACAGTTTTCATTTAGTTTATTTCTTAAAATAAAATATTATTATATTATAACTGTGCATAATAGGGTAAAATTGATTTAAAAATATTTTTGTTCGAAAACGATTAATTAGTTGATAATCATTAAAATTATATCTATTTTTAAAAAGCTTGTAACATTTTCCGACATTTTAATTATAAATTAAATTCGTTTATTTACAACTGTTTAGGTTGACAATATATTTATAGACTCGTTTTTTTCTTTTATTCGCTTTTGACTTTATAATCAGAGAACTTTGTCATAACTTTTCTGGATCGCTCTGTATTCTCAATTTGTTCATATAATAGTAAGTAACCATTTATTAATACATCGGGTAATAGCGTGTCAGATAATAAGTGTTTATTTTTTCAGTTTCTAGTTTAATTAGATGTTTATTTATTAATTAATACTATTATATTTAATTGCTGAAACATCGAGAAATTTTTAAATATATAAACATTTCTGAATGTATGTCTGTCTGTAGACTTCTTTATATTTATATATGAATTCTAAAGTTTTCCAATAAGTAAACAAAAATGAGTTGTAAAGGCTAAGAGCATGAAATTGCATTTTTTCTTCTATAAATTAATATTATTAAACTCATGATTTTAGATAATGGCTATAAATTAAACATTTCATACAAAATCTTAAAAATATTCAATCTTAAAATAAAATCGCTTTAAGAATTTAAAAATTCAATATTGCTATTCTGTATGATTTTAACAAAAAATTTTAAACCTCGAAAATATTATGGAGCATAAAGAATAGAAAAATTAAATTTTTTAATTCTAATAGCGAATTGTTTTTAGAGAATTAATAATAATTATATTTCATAATAATTTTATGAAAAGAAGAAATCAGTGTTTCAGTTTGCAAATTGCAGCGCAAACTAATCATGAGTATATTTCGAAAAATTATATATACTAAAACAAAGAAAATATAAATAAAATTATGTTTTAATTCAGAATTTTTGTTAGATTTCATGAAAATGATAATTTAGCATAACTTAATTTTAAAAAACCTTCATTTTTCGTATATTACGCAATTCGGGCAAAACCCTGGATGGAACCCATAAACGAATTCGTACACATTGTTTAAATATAATAATTAGAGATTCTACTTTTATGCGATTTATATTTTGTTTTATGCGACTTAAAAATGCTCTCAAATGATACAAAATATGCGCTTAAATATGTATAAATTATTCTAGATTTTGAAGGTCTAGTGGGTGTTACTATCATAAATTTTTGAAATGTGATGACTAGAGCCTCAAAATAATAGCATTTGCTACTTTTTTATTTCATAAGCTATAACTCTGTATGTTTGTATGTAAACGAATCACATAAAATGGAGTTGTTTAAACTCCATTTATTATTGCTATTTTTGCTATTTTTAATGATTATTGCTATAATAGCTATAATTGCTATAATGCTTATTTAAATGCAACTTTCCCAAAAATAGAAAAATTGTCGTTTAAATGTGATGATTTTTTAGAACCCCGTAAAAATTATTTAAAAATTATCAAGAAAATTTCATTAACAAAATATTTATTTTATAAAATTTTCAAATTTCTTATTCATTGATTTATTGGAAATTCCTATTTAAAATACCTGTTATTTTTAATGCTATTTTGCTCAATTTTTAGTGCTATTTATAGCGCTAATTTGACATGTAATAAATGCTATTATTTTGAGGTTCTAGTGATGACCCAAAAAAATCTCTGACAAATTTTTTGGCTCTTTACACAAGTTTGACACTGAATTTTATTCCGACTACTAATCACAGGTAAGCCTAAACACACGTTTATCAAAAATCTCCGAATTTAAATTACATTTTTTGAAATTTTGAGAATTAATTCTGGGGTTACAAAATCTCATCAGTTTTGATGGCATATTTTCGGAATTTAGTTCGTAATCATTAACTTATATTCATTTCATTAACTTATTTCAATAATACGATTTTTATGCAAAAACATAAATATGCGCTAGAGATAGAAATTGCAACTCCAACTCCATTGGAATGGGATTGGAGTTGAGAAAATAGGCTTAAAATTAGTGGAGTT
>JAQGAW010003557.1:0-12322 GCA_034698025.1 Phthiracarus crinitus | reverse complement strand
TTACTAAATAAACATCTTTTAAATCATTTGTTGTAATTAATCAGCTATCGAAGCAAAGCAACATTATTTATTAACTTATAAAATCTTACTAAAATGTCAATATTATGCTAAATAATAATAAAATTGACAAAAATAAATCGGATTTTATAATAAATAATGGGATAAACGATAATTTTAATGAGTGCTGAAATATCAAGCGGTTCGGCGGTTTGGCGGTTTAAACTGCGGTTTTTGGAGGTTTTAATATTAGAAATTGTGGCGGTTTGCGGTTTATCAACTGATTTTGGCGGTTCGGTACGGTTTGGAAAATATGGAACACCCGAAGCTTTACTTTTTACTTTTCATTTAAAAAATTTATGCACGAAACCTCACGAGTTAGTCATTAAGTAAATACGAATACAATATAACTTATAATCTAAAGTAAAGTTGGTGGCGGTTCGGTTTAACCGCGGTTTAAACCGACAATAACACAATAAGTCAGCGGTTTCGGTTTAATTTTTTATTCATAGAAAACCGCGGTTTAAACCGCCAATGAATTTTTATATGGTATTTTACTACTAAATTTTCGAAAATGATCTAAAAATTATTATAATGATTAAAACTAATAAAATTTAGAACTCATCAAATAAAAATATAGAATTAAGAAGCAAATTTTACACTTTTATATATTTACAGTAAGTTACTGTGCATAGCGTGCGCGTTATCTAAAGAAAAAGTTGATTTTCTGAAAAAACTAATGTGCGGTATACATGGGGCAAAAATTAAGTAATAACAAAGCTTTATCTAAGAGAAAAAGTAAAAAAATTTTTAAAGTTAAGGTTAGTGTTATAAGTGGGGAGCGCGCTATACACAGTAACTTACGGTACTCAACTATTGAAGCATTCTTTCATTTTATTTATCAAATTGGATTTTTTAATAAAATTTTGTTTAGATAAAGATATTATAAATTATAAATTAATTAAATAGTCTAAAGTGAATGAGTTTTAATAAGATAAATTTGATAAAGATTATTCTAATTAATTCTAATATATTTGACGGTTTGGCGGTTTAATTCGCCACCAACTTTTATCTAAAGTGTGAGCGAATCGTTTTGATTGAATGGGTGATTTTGCTATATGGTTTCGATTAGTTTGGGTTTTAGATATGGCTAAAGTTATAACTCATTACGTATTCAAATTTGACTATGTAATCTTAAAAAATATAAATCCCGAGCCCGATTAAAGCCCGACACAATCAAGCCCGACACAATCAAGCCCGACAATATTAAATTCCAAAAGCACAACCAGGCCCGATTTTCTTTAATATTTATCTTTAATCTCAAAATCAAAACTTAATTAAGTTCTATTTATTTTGATATATTAAACAAGAACGACACATTCACAGAAAGCTCACTTTTACGACAAAAAAGTTTTATTAAATGAAATTCGACAAAACATAAAATTTGATATAACATAAAATATGAAAATAAATATGACAAATATTTAGCAAACAAATAAAAAATTTCTATTTCTTTCGCTTTCTATTCCTCATTATAAACGGAATGACTTCACCACAAGCGTTCGTCTCCAATCGTCTTCGACAAAGAGGATAGTCCTGGCGGCGCTTCACCCACTTTCGCAAACATTTATAATGGAAGTGATGGTAACATTGGGTGATAGTAATTCCACTGATGTCCAAATCTTTGAGACAAATCGCACAAATTTGTTCTGACATTTTAATACGATAACAAAACAACAAAATCGAACAAAATTCAAATTATTGTTAAGCTCGTGATTAAAAGCTTCTATTAATTGCGCGCAAAATTCAAAATTTTAAAAGATAAGATACTTGATTCCGTGGCGAAATCAATTGGAAAATCACTCCCGCCACCGGTGGAGACACCGTGAAAACTTCCCCCTATTTATAGCCGAAGAATGATAACCGTTGGAGATATTTGAAATCTTTAACAGCAAACTGAGTGAGAAAGTAGCCAACATACTTGATTCCGTGGCGAAATCATTTGAAAAATCAACCAAATTTTACTTTTATTACAGTATTATATATTTTTCTTATTAACAATGGTTTTATATTGTTTGTTTTATTTATTTGAACAAATTATTTCATTGTATATTTATTATTAAAAATTTTAAAACAATTATTCAGTTAATTTTTAAATTTAAAAACAGAATCATATTTCATTCCAAATTTTCCTCAATTTCATAAATTTATTTCTTCAATATTAATCTTAAAAATTATGCCATCAAAAATGGTAATGATTATAGAAATCGTATCTAAAGTGAATGGTGGTATCATATAGATCACTGCAGTTGGAAAAGCTATTCTGGATACAGAAAAAATTACACCGAAAAAGGGCGATCAAAGCAGCTCTCTTCGCAACCGAATGATTCTAGTCAGCGATTCCAGTGGTATCAGCGTTTGGATCTCTTTATGGAATTCTATTGCTGAAAGATTTGACCATCAAAAATTTGGCGATGTCTTGGAGTTCAAAAACTTTAAGATTAATGAGTATAACAATTCTCATTCTTAGCATCCGTTTCGTTTTCTTGCGTATTGCAATCATCAGTCACAGGTGCTGATAAAGAAGCGATTCTGAAGTGCGCTGATAACAGCCAACAGATTGATGGATACATCTACAAATGAACCGCAATTCGCTTGGATTAAAGCTACTTTACAGTGCCAATATTTTACGAAGGATGTGGAGAGTGCTCGAAGAAAAAAGAATCAATTACTTGCGCCTTTTGTGCTAAAGAAACGAAGAGCACTCACAAACTTATGGCTGATCTTTTTGTGAGCGACGTTAATGATTGCTTTAAAGTGAAAGCATTTACTTCATGTTTCGAGAAGTGGATCAATATGGCCGCAAGCGATATGAGAGCTAATCCTGAAATCCTAAATAAATTATTGGACCATTACATTGATAAGCTGCTAGTTATTCGCATACGGTATCAGAAAGTGGAATATTAAGAGACCGAATATACTTATGTGATCTCGTACAGTGTATCGATAGCCAGCTAAGAGTATTTCTTGCTCTTAATTAAAGTAATCTGAATGAAACTCTATTTAAAATTTACAAAGTATTTGTTTAGAATAAACAATTTTATTCTATTTTTCTCTATTTTTAATTAAAATAAACAAGTATACTTTTAAGTATAAAAATATTTTATTATTCATTTATAATTATTCATACATATCTTTATATTATAGACCATAAAGCTTTATGATAAGAGAAATACGATTCATATAAGTTGGATTCTATATTAAAATATTACGTGCAAAAATTAAATCAATTTGAGTATTGCCGTTTGTTGTGACACCCGAGTTTGACAAATCGAAACCATTATTTTTCATATAAGTGACAAAATCTTGATTATTATCGTTTTTAACATCTATGTTAAAATCACCAATTATTAATACTTTTTCGTTCTCTGTTTTGCTAATGCACTCTTCTATTTGACGTATGAGTTCAGTTTTTGTCGTTATAGCCGAGTTATCTACTAAAATGATATCGATTTCATTTATACTAAATGCTATGCAATTACAATATGATTTTCCATTTTGATACTTCTCCGTAAAAAGATGCTTGCATTGAATTTTTGAAGAAATAGCTCATCCGTATGCTTTTCCTTCTTTTTTTGAAGTTATTTTAGAAATTAGTTTATAATTATCAAAATCGATAACTTCGTCACACATCAGCCAGGTTGCAGCAAAAAGCATAATATCCGATGCCATATAATTGTGATCACATTGTATATCTTTAAAATTTTTCGTCAATGATTGAACATTATGAAATATAACCTTAATTTTGTCGGTTTTAACATCGCTTAAAAAGTTTAAAGAAAAGATTAAATTTGCATCGGTTCTTAATCGATTCACTTCTTCATCTACTTCTTTAACTGCTTTGGTTTTCCTTGGCTGGAAAAAGTCACCAATAATAAATAAACCATTTGATGTTCGTGCACGGCTCAATGAAACATAAACATGGGAAAGATATAGCCGTTTGTCCGCTGACGATATATGAACGATAACATCATCATAACTCTGTCCTTGAGATTTATTTATTGTCAGTGCTTCACACGATACAACAGGAAATTGCGTTCTTCTAACTCTAACGTTTTGTCTAAACTTTGGATTATTCATCGGAATATCACGAGAAATTTTATCAATTGGTGTCCAACTCGATTGATAGTTACTACGTTTTATTGCATAATAATTTATTTGTCTTGTCTTCGAACCGACAATTTTATCGCAAAATTCAATCCACAATTTATACGGGTTTCGATCAAATGACTCAATTTTTCTTAGTATACCGCTTACACCGTTAACAAGTCCATATTCAGTATTTATATTTACGTTTATCATATAGTTTCCCTGTTCTTTAAGCAAAATATTCATTGCTAAACCATGTTTCATTTCCTTTTTTCATTTCATTAATATTTAACGAAGTCTGTTTCACATAAGCACTAACGTCCCCTTCGGCTATAACTTCAGCTCGTGAAACATAAGCACTATTAGTATTTTTATTATGTGATGTCAAGTTGTAATCATCTACATCTGCATTAGTTCGAAACAAGTTAATTGCATTAGATGGCAGTTAAATATTTCTTCTATTATTTTCGCGAGACTTAAATAATGCAATATAATTATGCGAACAGTTTCCAGAAGCCAGATTATTTAATGCTGCGGCGAATACTTTGTCATCCTTTTTTCGCATAATTTCAGTTAATTCATAGGCTATAAAATTTTTCCATAATAAATTTTCGAAAAGAATTCCATATTTATTTTTTGTGTTAGATTTAAAAACAAAGTAGTCCTGTACTGGCCGAAGTTGATAAAAATCACCAAAACAGATTATTGAAATCCCAACAAATGGTTTCGATGACCCAAATATTTCCCGTAACCGATGGTTAATGAACTCGAGTTGTGATATCCCTACCATAGAAATTTCGCCAATTATTAATAATTTTAAATCAATAAAATTACACATAAGTGTGTTCCGTCTATCGTTGGACAAATTACTGTAATCGTCATTTTGATTGAATATATCGAAAGCCGAGTTTGTGGTAACACCGATTATATTAAACGCAGCTTTACCCGTTGGAGCGCATTATAATATTTTCAATGTTTCTGGTCGACAACCAGGAAATTCATTAAAACATCTTAAAAGTGTTTGATATAATGCATTAATGAGGCAGGATTTTCCAACATCTGCTACACCAATAATTACGTTATAAGTAGGATCTGTTTTAGTTTTCATACAATACAATAAATTCATGCATTATTTTCGTTGTTTTTCGTTCAGTGACCTCATTAAATCATTATACTCGTCGTTTGATTTTATTTTAGGTGTTAGATATTTTTATATTTTGTTTGTCGCTGGCTTATCATTAATGTCTTAACTTAAGCTATAACTTGCATCATTATTGATTGTATATACACTATATTCATGTCGTTTCTTAGTTTCAAATTCTTCTTTTTCAATAAATTCAATTTCGTGATCCTTAAACCTTTCTTCAAAATCAGCCACATCTTGTAAGTGGAATGTATAATTAGCCGCGTTAGATTTAATTATATTTAAACTGTTTTAAAATTTTAATTTAATATCAACATTTATCAATTCTTTGATTTCATCATTCCAAGGCAAATAAAGTTGACACTGTTCTCGATAATAGTTGTATTCATCTGTTTTGATGTTATATCTTTTATATCGTATTATTTTATGTTTTCGTCGTCTCTCTAAATATCCACTATTTAATAACTTTATAATCTTTATTAACTTATATAGGTTTACACAGTCAGCAAATGCTGGTCTCCCCTGTGGACCAAATATATTTATTTTTACATAAAAATGAATGATAATAAAAAACAATAAATGTAAATTTACAATTTAAAATAATTTTTTAACCTATTCTTAAAATAGTTGAGATCTTTTATTGATCTTTATTCAATGGTAAACTGTTCCATATAACAATCCCTTTTACAAAAACTGTATTTTTAAGAAAATTGCGTTTTGCTAATGGAAGTTCTAACATAAATTTATCCTGGTTTAGCCTTTTATTAATTCTAGTTAAGAATCGAAAAGTTCCAAAACAGCTCAAACCGTTCAAATTGTTAATTGATTTATATATGTAAAATAAAGTATGATAATTAAGAGTATTTTCAAAATTATTCCAATTTAATTTTGCAAATATAGTTTTAGAATTTTCAGAAAATTTAGAGAATGTAATTATCCTGGCTAATTTTTTTAATAGGTTATTTAGCGGTGTTAAATGGAAAGTGTATGTAAATCCGTATACGGTTATACAGTAAGTTAAGTTTGGAAATATGAGAACTTTAGATAAGAAATTTAGAGTATAAATTTTTAATATTACCGTAAACGAGAGAATTTTATGCATTTTCCATATATTTGGAAGTAGTTTGAACGATAAAATTAATCCCGTACATACTGGTTCAAGTGTATCTCCAGGTCAAGCAGCGTGTTCCCGTAGAATATAATTAGTTATAATCTGTTCCCAATTCTAACTTTAAATGCATTTTCCATATATTTGGAAGTGATTTGGTGAATAAAATTAATCCCGTACCCATTGGTTCAAGTGTGCCTCCAAGTCCAGCATCGTGTCCCCGTTGAAGATAATTAGTAATAATAAGTTCCCAATTCGAACTTTATATGCATTTTCGATATATTTGGAAGTAATTTGATCAATAAAATTAATCCCGTACCCAGTGGCTCAAGTGTTCCTCCAGGTCCAACATTGTGTCCCCGTAGAAGATAATTCGTAATAATCGGTTCCCAATTCGAACTATATATGCATTTTCGATATAATTGAATGTAATTTGGCCAATAAAGTTAATCCCGAACATACTGGTTCAAGCGTGCCTCCTTCAAGTCCAGCATCACATAACTTCCCGATAACTTTGGCTGGAGAATGGTGATCGTCAAAGATAATAGAAATGTGTGACAGCAAACTGAAGGAGAACGTAGCCGACAAACTTAATTCCGTAGCAAAATCAATTGGAAAATCACCCCCTTCTAAATCCTATCCGAAAGTCATGATTTTTCAATAACTACGCAAAAACAATTTTAAGTTTTTCTTCACTTTCTGTCGAGTCTATTGTTTGCATTGCGATTATGTTATTGACATCACAGATTTTGTCATTTAGAAATTATTAAATTAATAATTTTCTGTCTTATATTATAACTATTGTTATCGTTAGCGCATAGAGAACCACTTAATTTCATAGCAAACAGAATCGTATTAAATTAATTTGCATGTTGTTTTTGTCTGCGTTATTGTTTTATTTTCATATTTTTATTTACTAATTTATAGTATGATAAACATTTTAAAATTGATCATATTAAAACAGCCTTAAAATAATAGCATTTATAGTATTATAAAATTAGCGCATTAAATAGTATTAGAAATTGAACAAAATAGGATTAAAAATAGCATTAATTATTATAAGACATTTCAGTTAATTCAGAATATTTTTTGATTTTGTTGTCAAAATTCATTTCTATTATTTAATTATATTTTTATTTTTAATACAACAAAAAATTCACATTTACAGTGAACTGAAATGTTTAGAGTCGGACACTCGAGTGTTTCGATTGCTTTACAGCAATCATTATCAATGGCTTAAATTTCAAAAAAGAAGACTGAACTTTATATTATATTACAAATAAGTTCTAGTATTGCAAATAAATAATATAAAACTTTTAACTTTAATTACTTTTGATGATAAAACTCCTATTTAAAGTTAAAATATAATGATATAATATAATAAATACTTTCGTGAGTGATGTCCGCCTGAAAAAGCACGACAACCATAGCAACCGCATGACGCTATGACGGGCTATAATAAATGACAGGCTATAATGCAAATGGGGTAATGCACTAGTATATAATAAAAGAAAAGAAAACGTATCACAAAATAGTTCTTTAGTAAATGTATAATAATTTTTTGAGTAAATAATAAATATATTTCGTTTGCGCTGAGGAAGGCCTGCGGGAGGACGACATAATTACTGAATTTTCACGTTTTTGGGTCATACGGTCCAACGGATCCAATGAATGAGGACATCTTAGAAGAAGTAGTGGAAGACTCTGAAGAAGTAGAAGACTGAAGAAGTAGAAGTGACAAATGTCTCCGCAGAATTTGACATCAAATGAAATCGTCAAAGGAAATGCCGCTGACTTCGTTTATCGAAACTGCGCCAAAATAATTGTAGTGTATTTGACTAATAGTAGTAGTAGTCGTACGGTGTAGGTTACAACAGAAGATGTGCGACAAAGAAGAAGACCACTGATTAGGAAGAATACTAAGTACCACGAGACCACGAGACCACAATCCTTACCACTGTTCACGAGAGTGAAACCTATGCTAAAGCATAGGTAGTAAAACGCATTAGAAAATAGCACGCATTCAGTTTACAAAATACTTTAATAAATATATAATAATAAGCATTGAAATACAGTGAATGTGAAAGCAATGCTAATGTAAACACATTGCAAGTTAACATACGAGTGACACGTGTAAAACGTTAATACAGAGTAAGCGTGTATAATGAATAATAAGGTAATACAATCATAGGTTATACAGTAATAAGTTATGAGTACAGTATGTATGGCAAATAGTGAATAATATTGTGAGTCACTGTACTTCTAGCAATATCTAGAAGTACATTCAAAGTGTGATAACGTTACAGTTTAATAGTGATGTGACAGGGAGTTCACATACACTACACTCATACATATTTGTGTTAATCTGTAATAACGCATTTTAGTAAATAAACTTATTTTATAAAGAGTTTATAAGGAATTTAGTGTAATATTTATTTTCATGTGGCCATGATTTTATGAAATAATCTTCTGATAAATAATAAGTTCTGGGATTAAAACCAATTCGGTTAACATATAACTAATACTAATAATAATAATACTAAAAGCTAACAAACCAAAATAAACTTTTACTTTGCTAAAGAAAACATTCTTATAGGTTACGATTGATAAGTTGATCAAAAGATTCTCAAGTTTTTTAATGTTAGATGTATTTCTTTCTGTTTCCGGGAGATATTTATCTGACAATAATTCGGTATAATTTGTACTGTGATTAACGTGTATGTGTATTGAATTCATTTAGGAATTAAACTGAATTTGTAGGATAAGTGTAAGGATTGATAAAAAGTAGTTTTAATTTCAGAATAGTGTTCTTTGAGGGTTCTTTCATGATATAATAGAAATAATTTTATCTAAAATAAACATTAAAGCATTATTAATTAATGCCTGGAATAGTAGCTTAATGCAAATAACATTAATAAATTTAGTCAATGGTTTATTAATTAAAGCACGAAATTTTTATTCCAAAGCATACACTGAAACGAAGAGATAGAATATGTTCAGTTTTATTGGATAAATACATGCTAAATAAATTAAGTTTAATTAGAGAATTCTTTTATATAAAACATCAAATTATCATATCATTTAAAAAAATACAAAATCAGCTTTTCCATAGCCCGCACCCAATAATTTAGTCAAAAAATAATTTATTTCTTGTATAGCCAGCACTTCAATATATAGCCAGCATTTCTTTTATAACTCGCATATATAAAGAATGACAAATATTTAAACCTGAAAAATTGTAAATACTAATGAAAATTACGTGTATCGTGTAAAAAATTTGCATTATTAAGATACCTTTTAATTAAATTGTTACAACTTGTGTCAAAATGTTTAAACTAATGGCATTATCAATGGGTAAAATTTTATTTGAGAAAATTAACTGAAATTCTGTGAAAAAACTGGTAAATTTAAAAAAAAATTTTAGAATAATTGCCCAATTCTTTTTAGTAATCTAAACTTTTTCATAATTCTTTGAAAGAAAATACGATATAATACTAATTATATGATTTATTTAATAAAAGTATACATAAAAAGTAGCAGTGGTACATTTTTATTGGTGAAAGATACTTTAAAATGCTAACTATTACAAGTTAATAAATAAACTGGAAACACATCGAAATTCTTTAAAATTCTATTAGAAAATTTTAGAAAATTTGCTATGATCAAAGAATATGTAACCCCTTGGGTATCATAAAAAGCGAATTTCGAATTTTTTGTTTTGTACTTTATGTCAATCTATATAAAATACTTTTATAAAAACTTTCTCGTGTATAGCCCGTACACTCAAATATTTGAAAAAATTAACTTTTTTTATTGTATTGCTCGCGGGCTATTGTTGAGTTATTAGGGTAAATACAAAAATTTGAGTAAATTAGAGAATACTAAAATAATTTTATTCAACGCAACCACTAAGACTTCAGTTAAAACTTTCATAAACTAAATCTAAAAGCTAAGTTTTCAAAATACGATACACACTTTTATAAACATTGAATACTGTACTGAGATTATAAGCATAACACCAAAATCGATAATACATGACTGTAATACTTCGACCTTAAACTTACGTTAATCATGATATCATTGAAATATTTTTTATCCCAGTCTTATTTATTTGCGTAAATCTGTAATAAACACTATTTATTAAATAAGCTAAATTTTATCAGAAATGAACCGAATAGTCAAAACACATACTTGTTTTTATTATTATACGGTAATAAATAACATTTTATTCAATAGTAATTAATGTAATATTTAATTTTTATGTGACCATGAATTTGTGAAATAATCTGCTTATAAATAATAAGATTTTTGATTAAAACGAATGAGCTCAACATATAAACTAATACAACTAATAATAATACTAAAACTTTGCTAACAAAACAAAATAAACTTTTACTTTGCTAAAGAAAACAGTCTTATAGGTTACGATTGATATGTTGATTACCAGATAATAAAATACTTTAATGTTGGATGTATTTCTTTCTGTTTCCGGGAGATATTTATCTGACAAAAATCCCTTATAATTTGTCAATGATTGTAATTTGTATGTGCACTATGTACGGAATTCATTTAGGAATTCCATTGAATTTGCAGGATAAGTGAAAGGATTCATAAAAATGTAGTTTCTTTTTTTGAATAGTATTCTTTGAGTATTGTCTCATGGTTTCATCAAAATCATTTAATCTACATTTACATTTATAATTAAAAGTTAAAAATTTCAAATATGTGCTCTATTTTATTTTTCGCAATACAATTAGATATTCTATTTTTAATAAACCAGGGTGTCCCATGGTCGGATGGTCGAGGGGGGTCTCCTTTCATATTTTTCAAAATTCTTGGGGGAGGGGGGTGTAAACTCATCGGATTTAAACAACCATTTTTTCATTTTTGACTAAAAACATATCAAAATTATCAAATTATTCCATCCTTGAACTTCCAAAATTTTGGAGATATGAATATACCCACCCCAGAACCCCCCTCTTTGGACACCCTGTAATAAACCCCATTTGGTTGTATTTAAGTGTAAGTTAACAAAATTTATTTGATATTTTCAAGCATCGAGTTGAAATTTTTTACGCAATCAATAACTTAAATAATTATAGTGTGAAGATATTAGTTGTATTTAATGGTACATATATCCAAATATTTTTCCATTGATTAAAAAATTTTTTAACAATATGGTGTATAATAATCAGAGGGTGGATATTTGGTTAAATCCCAAATAACCCCAAAACCACCAAACTTCTTTAAATTTCGTTATAACCACCAAATATTCAAAAAGTACCTTCATTTAACCAAATTGAAATGTTTTAGAAATTTTTAATTGAAAAATACATGACAAAAACGAATAAATCAAAAATTAATTTAAATTTTTACTATTTTCATAAATTTAACAAAAGTTTCAACTAAATATTATTAAGGATTTAGATGGAAGTTCAACTATGCATATGATATTTATAGTAATATTTATTGAATGAGTAAATGCAAGTAATGTTCTTAATAATTTACCCTTAAAATAAAAATATTCTTGATAAAAAATGAGAGACTATTATAAGAAAATTATGAGATACACTAAATTAAAAAACATAATCATATTTTCTAGTTTAAATCATGTTTTATATAACCACCAAATTTTAATATTTTTATTCCCAAATAACCACCTAATTTCTTGATTTGTTTTAACCAAATATCCGCCCTCTGATGATTTTACAATGTCTTAACCTCTAAATAAAACTTAACTTTAGAAATAAATTTAAATCCACGTTTAGTGAAAATAGACAAAACATAAAATAATATGGTTTTACTACCAGAATAATTTATTTGTAATGCAAAATTCCTTATTAAAACAAATTTGAGTTAAAATTTTATCTTAAAATATTTAAATATATTTCAAGAATTTTATTAATCGAGCTTTAATAGATTTA
>JAQGAW010003556.1:0-12323 GCA_034698025.1 Phthiracarus crinitus | reverse complement strand
ACACAATATCCTTGTGAAAAAACAGCGCGCATATAACTTTATCTCCAACAATGGTTCCGGGATAATACATAACACCCCAAATTGTTATATAAAACTATCAATTACAAACTTTATAGCAATTTTGATTGAATATCTATTAATTGTAATTCATATAAGCATGAAAAAACGAGTAAATAAACTCTGAATCAAATGATTTAATAGTAAACTTTTCTAAAATAATTCTACCTAAGATTAAATCGAGAATAAGTGGAATATTTGGTTGTACTTTACTATAGCGTGAGTATTGTTGTAAAAAAAATTTAAAACTGTTTAAACAATAGAACGCGTTTATAGTTATTTAAAATGATATTTTTCTAACGGATTAATAACTATGTTCTATAAACTATATTAAAAACTAAACATAAACCGAACCAAACTTAACTATACCTAACAAAACCTATCAGAACATAACAAAACCGAACCGAACCGAACCGAACCAAACAAAAACAGAACCGAACCAAACCAAACCAAACCGAACCTAACCGAACATAACCAAACCTACCCTAATATAACCAAATCTAACCTAATCTAACCTAATCTAACCTACACTAACTTAACTTAACAAAACCTATCAAAACTTAACATAACCTACAGAACCGAAACTAACCAAACTAACCTAATATATCCAAATCTAATAAACTTAATGAATATTAACAAACCAACCGAACCTAACCAAATCTAACCAACAGAACAAATTAAATACACCGAACCAACAAATAAAACTAAAACAACTTCACCATTCAATATGCAACAAAAATAATAGTTTATTTAATTAACAATTAAAAAGTTATATGAATGCTTCATATCATATTGTTAGAACTTTATATAAAAACTTTTTTACAACAATACTCACGCTATAGTAAAGTACGGCCGAATATTTGATACTTTTAAAACTTAAAACTAAAAATCATTTTTATTGTTTTATTTAGAAATTTACTATACTGTAAATGAAGCATTAAATGGCTTTTTATCCAACAGATTTTGCCAAAACTGTCTCATAAATGGATCTAAAGCTTAACAGTTTTTCAGTCGTAAATAGTGTTAGGAATTTTGAGACAATTTGGAATTTTTTAAGTAAAAAATTCAAGTATTGGCACAAATGACTTATAAACATACATTTACAGTATTCGTCAAATTATTAAACAGAAAATCTAAATCGTTTTACATTTGTTTACATCAGACAAATTTTTAAACGTTTAAATAAAATAAATTGAATTGTCCTTCTATTGACTATACATATGTATACCACAAACTTAGTTTAAAATTTTAAGTATTCAAATCTATAATAGCGTTAGTATTAACGTTACATTTAACTTCCTTAATATTACGCAATGACATCAAATCATAAAATTTTTAAAATTAAATTTAATGGAATCAAAATAGATTAATAATTGCGAGCAAAATTATTATGTTTACTATGTTTTGATTACACTTCTATTACGGAATACATTTAGAGAATTGTTAAAATCATACTGAATAAGATTAAAATGCATTTACTTTACATTTCAGCTCTTATTTTCTGGATTGTTTTCCAAAATTCTAGTAATTTTTAAAATTTAGTAACGAAATAAAATTTGTTTATAAGCTTTTGTTTTGCGTATATTTCAGAAAGCGATGATTTGGCGTTTAATCCGCGCGAAGGATGGCTCGTAAGAGGTATGAAAGGGTATCGCGTATTGACAGGCATTGATGCCACATATGACGAAGCGATGGATATATGCCGAGTTCTTTTTATTTACCACTTTGGTCATAGTTATAGTCAGTTGAGTTTGGTTACGATCGGCGACTCTGAAGAGCAGCAATTGATTTATTCGCTTGTATTGGCATCAAAACAATCTCACGACCAGTTCTGGATTGGAGCGCGAAAGGACGAAATTCATGGACTTCGTTGGGTTAACGGCTCTGACGTTAAGTATAAAAATTTTGCCGATTATAATAAGGGTCATAACACTGGAAGATGCGTAGCGATTGACGCCACTAAAAAGGGTAGAGTCGAGAATCCGGGAAAATGGATTTACGATCATTGTTCGGCACGAAAGGGTGTGATCTGTCAGAGAGCTTAACAATTATTCATTTTTTTGATTTTATATTTTTTGTGTGACATTGGCTCTAATAAAAGTAAACAATTTGCAATTTGTGTAAAATACTTTTACAAATCATAAGTTATAGTTTCGAAACAAAAAAATATGACATAATTTAATAAGTTTGATAATAATGGCATAAATATGTTTTTTTTAAAAAATAATTACAAAGAAAATACTCGGTGTTTAATGTTTACATGACTGAATTAAAATAACATTATTTTGAATTAAAGCTATAAATAATTAAATGTCTGCATTTTGTATTTCACGAACCGTATCCTTAAATGGTTGAATTATATGGGAATTAAACTCATCGAAATATGGTAATTCGGTTCTCATTATATTTAACCAATGATTTATACGCGGATACTGACTGTAATCCATATTAACTGCTACGTCTAGCAGTGTTATTGTGGGTATGATGGAAATGTCAGCAATTGTCAGTTTGTCTCCGGCGACGTAACGGGTTTTTGATAGATATGACTCCAGACGTGACAACGAATTTCGCATCCAATTCATTTTTTCGTTGCGAGAAGCGCTCGGGTCCTCAGCAAACTAATCACAATTAAAACTGTTTTAATGAACATTTCAAAACATTAATTTTTATAATTGAGACTTAAATAAAAGTAAAATTTGTTTAATCAAATTAAATTGTTTGTATACATAAAACTATTAGCGAAGAATAATGCAAAAAATTGAAGTTGCGTTTTCACCACAATTACTGCCATTAACCCAGACTTTGAGTGTCACAGTTTATTTAATTAGTAAATGTATAACCTTACGTAATAAATACCGAAAATCGATAACTTAAAGTTTTGAAATGGCAGTAACCGTGATTTTTACCGAATACTGTACACAGAAATACTAAAACAAGAAATTTAGCAAAATTATTAAAAAGTAATGAGTATATTAAATTAATTATTATTCACACGCATGAAACAATAACACACTTAAAATCTTACTCTTATTTGCTCACAGTATATTCAAAGTGCAACTCAACCGCTGCAGCGCATAATGGATTTAAGTCAAAATATAGCATTCGGTCAATGATCGCTCTCTCCATCGGACACGAAGGATATATTGAATTGCCAGCACCGTATTTGTTGCATAGGTATTGCATTATTGCCCGGCTTTCCCATAACACAAACCCATTGTCAACAATAGTGGGTATTGTGTGCTCAGGATTTATCTGCAATAAATAGACCAATCATTATAAAATGATATTTAAATCCAAAATTGTACGAACTCTCAAAAATTCTGGTTTCCTTGTGTCAGTATATGGCAAAATCGGTATTTCGTTGAGCTGCACATTGAGATGTCGAGCAACCATAGCCACTGCGCGACATCGAGGAGTTATAGGATTCGTGTAGAAATCAATAACCATTTTTTAATAATCTATTATTTTAATCTTTAAAATCTAACAGTTACTTTAAATTTTTACAAAATTAATTTAGATAAACAAAACAAAAGATTTTCTTTTTAAATAAAAAACGTTATCTATATTAATACTTACTTAAGTATTTCACGCTATAAAACGGAAAAACGAAATATATTTATTACTTACTGGTAGCACGCGCTTAGTTTGTGCAAGAAATTATATTATCCGTTTACGTATTGTACGTATCATTCATTGTTAGTTTATCTATGTTATTGTGTTATTATTATAGGTTTATAAATAATACATTTTTTTATGATTGTGTCGTTAAAGAAATTATCGCATAACAAAAAAATATGTATTAAAAGACTATTCTAAAGTCTAATTAGCACTAAAGTATCTGATTTTATATTAAAAATTATATCAAGGTCTTTAACTAAATATAAATAAATGTTATTGTATATTACTTGTTTATTACACTGGCATTTTAATTATATTATAAATATTAATGAATTTTCTAAGAGGGTGTGCAAGGTTTAGGAACTTTTACAGAGGTAATCCCTATACCTATATATATCCCATAATGATGAAGTAAAAAATGCGGTTACAGTAATTTAGTTGAAATTAAAATATATATAAAAATTATATTTAATTCTAAAATAAATATTTTTATTTGCTCTCAGGTACTCAAATATATTCTTGCGGAAAAGTACGGAACTAAATTTAATCATTAAATCAGTTTAGATCACATACATTTCCAAGAAAGAGTATTTTTGTGATTTATGAGATAAATCGTTATTTTATAAAGTAAGGTAACTTTATTATTTTATATGTATTATAATATTTCAGTTTGAAATTATTAAAAAAGGAGAGAAAATAAACTTTCTATCTTATTTACAATTTTTCTACTTTCAATTCAATGAAAATTTAGAATAAAAAACTTCACTATAACTTCGAGACTTTGTTAAATATTCAAATATTAAATTGTTAAACTTTAAATGACAGATTGACTAATCTAAACAATTCACTGTACGGTCATGACTCATGAGTTAATCCTAGTTATTGAACAAATAAATTAGTTTTAAAACTCATAAAATAGTTTTCAAATTCCTTCAGTAATATAAGTTTGTAAACGTCAGAACGGATAGACATCCATAATCAAATCCATAAGCTGGACTACGCTCTGAGAATGTCAGTTATAATTTTACTTGAAAAACAATAACATAATGTTGATAATTTTAACAAATTTTTAGGATTAATTAAGTTAACAAATTTAATTTTTAAATTGTTTACCTTGTATTTAAATTACTTATTTTGAACTTATAAAACAATACAATTAGTTTTCTATTATTAAAATTAACGCTAATTTGTAAATCCTATTAAAAATGAACGAAAAATTCAAAATTAAAACTTTATAATTCTTCAAATTTATCATACATTAAGTTTTAAAGTTAATCATTATTTTTTATCTGTTTTAATAAAATTTTAAATAGAAACCGAAAAAAATGTGTGAGGAGTAGTATTATTTATCAAATATTATTTATTATAAATGTAACAGCATATGAAGGAAAGTAAAATATTCTAAAGTTCATAAGACTATTACCATTTGCATTGTAAAGTTAAATAAGCAGCAAAATATAACGTCGGTTGCGAAACAAGTGTTTGATTATTCTTTAATTTAAATTCAAAAATTCAATGCCAAAATAAGAATTCTTAAGTAAGAATAACATTTGATAATTGCAACTAAACATAAGCTAAAAATAGTTGAATTACTTGCTTACAATAACTATTTGCGAAATAATGGCAAAAACTGTTCGGATGACGATAAATGAAATTCAGTTTCAAAACTAATAAATTATCATAATTATCATAATGCAGACTAACTGTTGTCGAGGGATAAAATTAGCTTTAACAGTATACCACTGAATACCACTCTAGCAATTTGATTAATATATATTATTAAAGGTACAGGTTTTAAGAAGTTTAATGCCACCGTTTTTGACAACCAAATGACAATTACATTAGCTATTCTTATCCTATTACCACAGTATTAATCAAATATTTTGAGCAAAATAATGACAAAAATTAATTGTTGTCAATAATAAGATGAAATACAGTTAAGAAATAGAAATAAATTATAATACGGTCTATATTTACAGATAAATTAATAAATTAACTTTTTCTTGAATGCCTAATATCTAATAATTATTTTAAATGTTTAAATAAATAATTAACTTATCAAACAAATAATATGCACAATTTCATAGAAGTTAAATTTTTATATATTTATGAATTTATTGTTGGATAATTAAAACTAGTTTTAAGAATAAGCTCAATCTTAAATCTTAGACCAACTAAAATAAGCTCAATGCAAAGCTCAAGCAACCGTTTCGAGCTTATAGTTCAAGCTCAAAGCTTACGCGCTGCTCGAGAGCTTAAACTATTAAAGTGTAAGCTTGTGTTGCTGAGCTCTGTGAGCTTAAAATGAGCTTATGTTTATAAGTGCAAACCTTAAATCATATGTCTTTATATAAAAAATACTGGAAAATCGTTAATTAAAGATTGATTAAAACCTAATCATAAAGACTGTAAAAAAACAAATAAGTGAACGAATCGATCGAATTCAAGGAATTTTAAAATAATCAATGATTTTATGAATTTTAAACTATTTTTAGGCAATAATTAGTTATTCTTAATAAAAGTATAAAAATTCATGATGTGTTGTTAGTTTGAAATTATCTGTAGAACTAGTTATAAAATCGTTTATGTAATTAAATGTAAACAAGAAAGAGAATGAACATTCTTAATGAGAGCTCAGTTTGGCGTTATATAGCATTTAAAGCTGTTTCGGTTGTCGATTACAATGTGTTCTTTCAAATTCCGATAATCGATAACTGGATTTATTGCTTTGATTGTGTTCCGTACGATTTCCTTCTGTGACGCGTATGACGAGCATTATGGGCTCGATTCTTGTTTTATCATTCCTTGTCGGTATGCGTTTGAATCAGTTTATTACGTTCAGGTGATAAACGAAATGATTGCTTAAAGATTGGAAACATGTCAGGCATTCTGAATATTTCGAATGTATGCTAAATATTTATAGAGCTCTGCCATCATATCATTCGATTCGAAAGAATGCCGTAATTTTTGTGGCGTCAAGTGATATACATGTTTCTATGTTGGCGTCAGTTTCGGGCAAAACGAGAAGTCTATTTGAAATCCAAAGGTATAAACGGCATCGAACTAACAGTTCTGAATATTATCATATCATCATATATTCCCGTATAACCGCACTTATTTTCGCAAATTACCAATTTTTGACCAATATAATTGCCCAAATTTCCGTGAAAACATTACGGTATTAATCACATTACCATATTGGGACAATTATATTGGTCAAAAATTGGTAATTTGCGAAAATAAGTGCGGTTATACGGGAATATATGATGATATGATTTATCATCTTCTGACTTGTAAGGCCCCACCGTGTCCAGGAGCTGAGTATCCTACCACTGAACCACCGACTATTTTTAATTTAAAATTATTTTATAGGGTGCAGGTTTGAAGGGTTAAATTTAGAAAACCATAACTGTGTTAACTTTTTAAAAGAAAAATTAGCTGAAAACATAAGTATTCTTCGATTAGAACGTGAAGAAAAACCTGAAGAAATGGAAACTCATCGTGAAGAAATTAATGAATATCTTCACGAATTAGGACATTTGGAACAAATTAATAAAGATCTTAATGGACAGTTAAGTGAAGCTCGTAGAAGACTGGCATGATTTCTAGCACATCATCATTAATTATAATTAGAATTACATTTTCGATTTTTACTTTAATTTTTATTTCAATTACATTTTAATTTTGAATTTTACATAAATAATTGTAAATCATTATTAAATATCTTAAATAAATGTTTATTGTATTATAAAAAGTTGTATTTTTATCTGTTTTTACTTAAAAACAGCGTTAGTTAGCTAAAAAATGCCCGATACTTTGACCCCCTATTCAAAACGCTTGAAAACAACATTTTTTAGTGTATTTTGTGTTAAAATAGGTTGTTTTGAAGCAGTTTGGGCAGCGGGTCTGAAGCTCAGGGCGCCAAAAACGTTTAAATTATGCATATTTTTTGTTTTTATGGGAGTGGCTTATTTATTTCAACCAATTAGAGCATAAAAACTTTCCTTTTGGGTATACATACGCCTTGAACTCAAAGCGTATGTATACCCTACACTACTTACTGACGACGTATAGACAATAAGCTTCTTTATTCGATGACATATAACTTTTTCGTTAATTTTGACGATGAAAACGCTACTCAGTTTGGCCATAGTCACGAATGTAGTGAGATATGCAACAAGTGGCTCGGCTTTTGTCTTCTTAATATAAGCATTGATTAAATTTCCGATTTCTGTCACAATCTTCATCTAAGAATGTTCGTTGTATGTCAATGTGTTCTCGTTCTCGATTAGACTGATACCTATTTTTGAGATTCGCTTATTTTCACTTCAATCTTCGATAGAGTAATCGATATCCAGTTATCGAGTGTTTCTGTGGCCACTTTTACGATTCGAATACGATATTCACTCAATTATACCATTCGTTAAAATTGCGATTTGTAACAAAGCATTGAATTATTCTTCTTTTATTTTTGTTTGAGGTTATCTTTTGGTGCTGCGGTTGTATATCAAACGAGAGAAAATCGAGAACTTCTCGTAGAATTACGCCGAAGCGCTAAGAGATCAACTTTATCCGAATATACAATTGTCATGACTTCGTAAGGGTTGAGCATGGGTTCAGTTTCGTATTTGATTTGCTTCGGCATACTTATCGTATAACGTTATTGAAGTGTTCACCGCGATTACGGTTAGTGTTTTGGAGAGCTGTTGTATGAGATTATTTAACTTACTTAACGATATATCACTTGCAATAAAATTTATTTATGTCATGAAAAATTTGAGTTTATTTGTTTTTAATTTTATCTGTTTTAGTAATAAATATAATTTGTTTTTGAGCATTAGATTTTAATTGTGGATTTATTATATGAATTTTTGTCAATAAATGGTTTTTTTTTGCATTTTTAATATCACTGTAAATAGTATTTTCACATAATTAACACTAATATTTTCCCAACAGTTGAAAATTCATTAAATTCTTTAAATATTTGATTAATATTTAAATACAAAGTACCCTATTTTCTCGTAAAAGATCCGCACTCATGTATGGTCCGCACTCAAATATTTTCTAATATTTTTAAATGAAAGTAAAAATCATAGATAGTCCGCACCTCGTGTATGGTCCGCACTAAATTTTGTGTTTTGTAAATAATAGACTTTTGGTGTTTTGAACCTCAATAGCTTATTAACTAATTTAATACTACAAAATTTATTTGTTTATAACTAAAATTACTTATATTATAATGAAAATCCCAGCTTCGTAAACATATGGGAGGCTTAATATACCAATTCTGACGAAAATTTTGGTTAAATTCTTTATATAATTTAGTATATTACCTTAGAATATTAAAATTATTATAATATAAATTTTGCAAAATTTTTTCTTAGATAATCCGCACCTTGTGTATTGTCCGCACCTTAAATATTTTTTAAAAATAAGCTTTTTTCCTTAGAATGTCCGCGGATCTTCTATGAGAAAATAGGGTAGATTTTGTTACTTACGGCATATTTATAAATTCATTTTTTCTTTCATACAATGTTTAATGAAATAGTTATTTTCAAAATAAATATATCCTTAAATTTTGAAATTATTGTCCTAATTTCCTACTTTTATTTCATATAACACTTATAATAAGCCTTTTGTGCAATTTTTTTAACAATATATATATATATCAATTTTTAGCAAAACAGGAATTTTTTCTAATTAAATGCATTTCCGGAAAAATCAGAACATTAAACTTTTTTTCCTAATATATTCATTATTCTTTCTATAAATTCTACTATTATATTCAATATTTTTGGTAAATGTATTTATGATATTTTCCATGCATTAGTTAAAAATTGTACAATAAAATTATTTATTTTAGTTGATATTTGTAAATTATATATCAAAGTAGAGTTTAAGCACACTTCCATTTGAGAAAATGGTAACAAAATAAAGTAAAACAAAAACTATTTAAAACTATAATAAATTAAAAAATAATGAGACCCGCCTTATCCTATTCTATATTCCCGGGGAAACCCGATCTTTTTCATTCCAGACATCAAAATTTCAAATACGAATCATCTGGGTTTCCCAAGTTCTGATGGTCCATGGGATCTGCTTTCGACTTAATTCAAAATTCAAGAGGAGAGATGGTAAACTCACCGGATTTAAGTATTTTATCTTAAAAATATCATAATTTTTGGGAGGGGTAGAGTTTTTTAACTTTTGTGGAGGAATTATACGGGGTTTGTCCCCATATTGGGAAACCTTGCAGATCATTGGCTGAAATCGCTTTAACAAAAATGTTAATACATGTAATACTAGTAAAGAGAAGTTGTAATAATTTAGTAAACTATTTGCACGTACAAAGCAATTATTAAATTATTTTTAGATTAAATAATTTCAGTTCACCAAACCTTTTACTATTATATAATTTTGCATAAGAGTAAACATTATAATGAAAACCTTGGAGCTAAAATCAAACTACTAAATGTTAAGGTTAATCTATTCAAAATACATTATATGCAATTCGAGCACTTTTTTGCTAATATAGTGCATACAGGTATATGTAAATCATTACACAACAATACTTAATATAACTCGACTAGACTTTAAGACTAAGAAATTTTTTGGTTAATGATAATGAGTGTGCGAAGTAGTTTATACAGTGAACTCACAAAAATGTTTCGATACGTCTTAAACATTGAACCAAATGTCACAATTAATAAAGTAAGTTTTTATGAAAATTTAGGGTTAAATCTAAACTTATATAAAAATCAGTTCACAATATTATTAATTTTTTAAATATTTATTTAATTATTATTATTATTAAATTTTTTAAAACTACATTGAAATCTATTAAATATATCAATATTATACTGTCAACTTGTATATTAATTAAAATACTTTTTACGACATTATTTTATTTATATTATTCGAAGCTTTTGGTGATAGTGATAGTGATGATCAAAAACTAATTAAGTTTTAGATTAATTTCCTGTAAAATGTTTAACTTTTAACCTTATCTTTAACCCGTTAGTGATGGGTTAAAAATGCTCATCTCTATTCACAATCTAACAAAACTTTAATCTTATATTTTATTTTTAAATAAAAAATTTTATATTAAATATTAATCCAAGAATTATTATAAGATGTAAATTTAAATACATGCAGTAATAGATAACCTTAACAATATAACTATACTTTCATTAAGCATTTAAAAGAATTTTGATCACATCCACAAATCATTGTAATGATGACGTTGTGATATTTATTTAGAGTGAAGTATAACTAGTGATGTTCGTTGTCGGTCAGATAGAAATTATAAAATCGGAGGTCATATTCGGTCAGAACAAAATATTTATTATATATAATGAATTCGGTTAAATTCGGTCAGGTGTATCACTTGCCCGAAAATAACTTTTAATATTCGGTTTAATTCGGTCTATAGATTAAATTCAGACTTCAACTCAAAAATATATTTTGGGTTTGAATTATATTAAAATAATATCTGAGATTAATTAAACTTCTATAGGCATTTTCAATTTCATAAAATGATCAAAAGTAATCAATTTATACAAAAAATATTCATTTTCAGTTTAAACATGTGTTAATATTTATAGATTTTTTCGGTCAAATTCTGTAAATTGATTCATTTGACCGAAAGTAATTTTTTAAACTCGGCGGTCATATTCGGTAAAATTCGGTCTGTGACCGACAACGAACATCACTAAGTATAACATATATATATAGTTTGTGTTGAAAATTCCATAAAACAAATTAATTTATTTTCAATAAATTGTGTGGAAATCATTTATATGAAAAAATTTAGATAACAATATACTTTTCCTGTTGTTATAATTATTAGAATTCTAACCGATTATTTACCGACAATGAGTTATTAAATTAATTATAACACGCGTGCGATTTCTAGATTAGCCAACCCATGCATTGGGGTTTTAAACAGAAAAATATTTAATACTTCATCAATATTATCATATTTCTCGGAACATTTGATAAATTTGATGGACTCATTTGCAATAATTATGTGCATCAATATTTAAAGTTATTGAGATATTAAAAATAATTGGTATAAATAGTGTAATCTACTTCTGATTAAGGAGTTTGCTCTCATTGTTAATCAAGTTTATTGTAATTGATGAGAACATTATTTTATGTTTAGCACTAAGTTTCGAATTAAAGTGAAAGTCTGATTATTATGTTGTGTTTTAAAATTTTTATTAACTTACTGTATCTTAACTGTGAAGGAATATTATAACTATTTTTGTTATGTAAGAGATAGTTTGTTATAGTTATAAATAGAGATAAGCATCGGTTAAAAGTTTTAAAAAATCCGTAACTTAACGCAGATAAAAATAATTTAACTTTGCTTTTAACCATTTAAAAAGTTTATTAACTAACTTTGATCGCTTCAGGATTAGTTATTTCTCAATTTATAAATATAAATAATACAATAAATTAATTTATGATCACCAATTTTTAAATATTAATCCAATTAACAAATATAAACCAATATTATTATCCATGGTTTAAAATGAAATTTTTAATAGATATTTGAAATAAAAATAATTAACTTTTAACTTTTAACTTTTAACTTTTAACTTTTAACTTTTAACTTTTAACTTTTAACTTTTAACTTTTAACTT
>JAQGAW010003555.1:0-12323 GCA_034698025.1 Phthiracarus crinitus | reverse complement strand
GAGAGAGAGAGAGAGAGAGAGAGAGAGAGAGAGAGAGAGAGACCGAACGAATAAAAAATTACCGAATTCTGTACAAATGAGAGGAAATATTAATACACCGTAAAAACAGATTCAAATCTTTTTCATTTCACAGTTATCTCTCGGGAGATGAGACAAAAATTTATAAATATCACGAAAATTATTATGTATTTATTTATTATTTCGAAAATTTAAATTTCAAATAAAAAAATTTATTCTATATCAGCGACTAATATCTATGCTACTATTTAAAAACTTGACTAGTGTTTACTTTTAGAAATCTCAGATGATTTATCTTACGCTGCAAATACTGTACCACAAAATTAATGATAAATATATATTTTAAACATTAGATTTTGAGATAAAAGCAACGGAACATAATGTTATGATAATTATTTTTCTTTCGGAAAAAAGCAACATTAAAGCAAAATAATTTTTAGTAATAACCCAACTTATTTTGAAGTATTTAAAGGTATATTATAATTTTTTTCATAATAAACAGTATATAAATAGAGCGGAACATTGACCTTATAATGGACAGCCGAAAATCATCTGACAAATGAAATTAAATGTCAGCAAAAAAAACTAGATTATTATCCGCTCGGTTTACGTTCGAATATTTTTCTCCCCAATTATGAGTACAATCCAATTTTTCTGCGGATTATCCGACGGATAATTTTAAATAATTACAACGATAATATCAGGCATCACTTTGTTCAGGCACGCAGTAAAGTAGAAAAAACGGTCTTTTATCGCAACTAATTCATTATGACTGTATAATAAATAATCTCTGTTTAGATCTGAGTGCTGTGTAGTTATAAATTTTTAAAAATGCATATTTTGCCTTATGCTGTATATGAGAATAAATAATTTTTACTCCTAACTAATAAAAGGCGGGCACCGATATGTTGTTTATTTGTCTGTTGACAGCATCTCAATATACGATGTAAAATAGAACTGTTATTTCGTGTTTGGCCATAATTTTTCTTTTTAATATTTATTAAGCGAAGCCAAACATTTCAATTCAATCAGAGAATTTCAAACACAAGATGATTTTAATAAAGCGATCTGAATAAACAACGGCTGTACGCTTCAAACATAATGTAATCGTAGTATAATTTTATTTTTTCAATATTAAGTTATTTTTTGTGAAGTCTTTACTCCTTCAAGCCTTATAACTCCTCAGGGCTTTTAAACCCCATATTAAACAACGATTTTAAACAAACTTTTTTCCATCAAAATAGAGATTTATTTATAGAAACCTCAAGTTTTGTAAACAAAACAAACAAATGAAAGATAAATAAAAATCTACTTTTAATTCAACTGTCGGTCAGAAATAGTGGTGCGTTTAAAAAACAAAAAAAAATCCTATTCACAAAATATTCACATTAATCAGATGAAAGTCATCATTAGGTTTATAAATAGAAGTTTTCAGTGTTAGAATTAATATTATTTTGCGAACTATTTTATAAATGTCTGGCAAACTGCGTCTAAACAACGGATAAAAATGCAAAAGTATTTCGCACAAACAAAGTAATAAAAGTCTTTTTCATTTATAGTTCGTGTGAATGCTATCATCTCTAATAGATTGGACTAAACAAAAATTTGGGCCAATTTAACAAATTATTTTTTTACACAACGAATAAAAAATAAAAGCTAAACGCGTTTTTGCAAAGTATACCAGCGTTTATCTAAATTTATGTGTTATCAAACGGCAAAATAAATAAACGAAAAACTAAATTATTGAATATTGAGGTCATTTGATTGCGCTCTAAACGCGTTGAGGTTCAGTAGCACATCAATAGCGCATCAATTTTCGTGAATAGAAAACTTTTTTCTGAAGTGCCATCAAATGTAACACTTAAAGCGAAATGTCTATCATCATCACTCTAATAAAAATGCGCACTATTTAGGCAAACAACATCACGTTAAATTTTTGTGTGCTTTATTCTTGTGAGAGAGAAGAGGAGAGTATAAAATGATACGTATATATCAGACACATCAGCTTTGCGTGTTTTAATGTCATATAATTAACTCGAAAAGTCTTAAAATGATATTTCCATGAATGTGTAGACGTAGTGATGAACAATTGGGCTGAATCTTTGAACTTGAAATCAAGCTTTACTTAATCTCAATTTTTTTACTATCAACAGTAAATTTTCATTTAACATTTAAAAACAAACTTTTTTGGTGAAATTAAGCTTATAATTAAAAACAACTAATGAAACTGGATTTTATCTATTAGTTATTAGCAGCGCTTTAATCGATAATAAAATTTTCTATCTTAAGAAACAGTTTTATTTTCAAATATTTTATATAATGTTTGATTCAGAATATAAATTATTATTTTTTAAATTAAAATAATAAATAATCGAATACTTTGTCGAAAATTTATTGAGTCGTAAATCATACATAGTTTTATTAAAGTATTTTGTTATAAAATAAGAATTTAAAAATCCTATGAAGTATTTAAAAATAGATTAATAGATCGAGTCTTGAGCTCATAATGTATTAAAAAGCTTGACATAAAACTTTATGATTTTAAACTTAATGTTATGCATCACTAGTCGCTAAACATCGCATTATTTTCTATTCAGATAAACTGTTTAGAATGTCGTTTTGGTTAAAGAATAAGAATTTGCGCGTTTAAATTGTTATCTGAATGCGTTTATTACTATTGTCATGTTTGAGCCATAATAGTATAATTTGGGCACAAATCGTATAGTAAGCGCGTTTGCGAAACGCTTCAAAAATATGTTTTATAAACTCTTTTGACGAAAGATTATTCGCTCTTTTTATATATCTATACCACGATTATAGACGATTATAGCTATTATAGCATTAAGCAGATTTTTTACTGAAAATTTTTATTTTTATTAGCTTTTGTTATTATTGTTATTACTGTACTGTATTTTTCTTTTATAAATAATAAGGGTAGCACTGACTTACGAATAAGTTACAAAAACTAGTAAAGAAATAATAATTCAAGTGTCCATAAAATTTCGGCAGAATAAGGAAAATACTTTGATTTTATACTGAATATTCATATAAAAAATAAGCAAAAAACAACTATTTAACTGTCTTTTAAGTGATTAGAGATCACGTATAAAACTATGCTATAACTGAAACCAATCAGAAATTAAACGCCAAAAAATTTAAATGATTAGAGAACGCACGTTGTTTCTTAAACATAACGTATTGGGCGTATTTCTCTAAATCTTGAAATTTCTTGGCTTTAAACTGCTTAAATAAACGCATTGATGGCAATTATGGCAAACGAATGCGCGACTTTTTTTGAAAGGAGTTATGTGTGTACTTTTTTTCTCTCTCGCAATAAACATAATAAATACCAGAAAAGAAGGTACACATGAACGCATAAACTTTGTTTTTAAAGGAACGAAATTAGTTTCAGGGCGTAATAACTTTTTAAACTATTAGAGAACTGATAAGAGAGCTGGAAAAAAGTAAAAAACAGAAAAATATTTGACAACACACACAAAAAATGCCTAAAGAAGTAAACTATCATATGTTTGATATGTTGTGCTTACGGATGGGCGAAACATCTATACACACACATACACTCACACCGAGTGAAAGTCAAATCCTTATTTTTTGTCGTTTGGGTGGCAATTATTTTAGTGTCAAGGTTCGAGATTTGAAGCGTAGATAGAATCGTTTATTGGCTATAAGTTTAAATTTTTAGGTAAATAAACAGCGGTCACATCAGACATAATGCCAACTCGAAGAGTGTAATATTTAAATGTTTAATTGTTAAGCTTTAGTTCAAACTTTTTCGTTTGAAGCAATACTTCTTTGTTTTCTTCTTCATGTTTTTTGTGGTTTGCTTTTATTATCATTGAAATTGAGCACATATAGAAAAAAAATACATTTCAATTGAGACTTAAAATTGCATTTTTATTGGTAAATGAATGCAGTGTTCATTAAAATGAGAGTTTTTTAATATTATACTGTATAAGCATATTGTAAAAGTAAATTAATGATCTATTTTTCTTTTGATTATTCGTTGTGCCGATTACTTCAGACGTCGATTAGTTTTCAAATATTTTATAATATAGAAAAAAATAATTAAACCTAACATAGTTTCTCGAGTTTTTAGATGACAAGCAGCGGTTTAAAGGCATAGAATCTGAATATCATTGGCATCAGATTAAATAAGAATTGAGATCAACTATTCTCTCAAAAAGAGATCTTTAACGATAAACTAGTGATGAACCTTAAATGTTTTTTTACACTTTTTTACAAATTAGTTCACATTTTTATAATTAAATTCTAAACATTAAAACTTTTCTAATTTTAATTTTTATTAAATACAGTTATACTTTAATAATGTTAGATCATTATGAAGAATTTACATAAATTTGATAAAATAATCTCAAATCCCTTACTCGGTCAGCGCTCGAGCTCATCTCAGGGATCATCGAATTCTTTTTCGCTTCAGAATTTAGTAACGCCTATCACTGTTAGTAAATGCTCAAACTTTTTTCGTTGGAAAAAAGATAGTATAAAATGCAAAACACTGTATTTTCGAGGTAAAGACAGTTAATGATACGGTGGTATAAGTCAATGATACTCGGAATAAAATTATTTTCGAATCAAATTCAAGATCATGTAAAATGTCATTTTTAGGCTCTAATTATAATAATTTGAGCATTAGTCGTATAAGTCTATATTTACTGTATTAAAAAAATTCATTCAAAACAAAAATGATTTTTTTTCACGGCCACTACAAACTCAATTTCATTTCACCGCTACTGTATTCGAAAATTTAAAAAATGAGGGTTTAGGGAACGAGATGTGATTGAATAATTGTTACTATTCTATAAATAAACGAAAAAAAAGTTAAAGTCAATTGAATGCTCTTTTGAGTTAATAAACTCTTGCGCGCATTAAATCATGATAGCCTTAAAGCATTATTCAATGCATACTTACAATTAAATACTAATAAAAAGAACTAAAGGGGAAACGAGAGCCAAAGAGCCAGCACTCGAATAGTACGGCAATCGCTATCATACGCGTACGTGTGAAACGTTATGATCAGATTTGAATCCTCAGTTAATCGCGGACCGGATTGAGAGTTTGCTTTTAGTTCGCCCCAAAGCCTTCCGTGACTTAGATGTCAGCTGAAGAATTTTTATCTTATTACTATTACTGTACACTGCACACGCTTCTGGTGTGTATGTTATCTTTTTAATACTGTAACAATCACTACAGTCTCAGTCTCTTTAGTATTTAATATTTTAATACGCGCACACTTTTAATGCTTTTTTACTTATGTATGCCATGTGTGTAGAAAAAAGGGGTAATTAATGCCCAAATTATTTATGTATTCACTTGTTTTTATTTTCTACGCTCGAGATATATATGTATGTGTACTGTAATGAAATGATGTTTATTTTTGAATTCGATTTTTATTCCGCAGAAAACCTCTTTCTTTCCTTTTCTTCTCCGCATAAATAAATATTTTGATCTCTTTTAAAGAAAAGTTTTTCTTTCTCTTCATATGGAATAATGAGAATGAGTGTGTGATAGAGAATAAATTAGTTTAAATAAATTGCATAAATAATCCAAAAATAGCTTTTATATCCCATCAGGAATTAAATTAAACCTTTTTAAGTTTCAGTGTTTCAGTCTGCAGCTAATAAATAACTTTTCATACAATAAAATCTGTGATAAATTAGTTTATTTATCAATTTTTATTTATAAATTTTTTTATGTTACCTGTGAGGTGAACGCATAAAAGTTTTTTTAGTATGTATTTTTTTGATTGTGTCAAATGAATTGGTGTAATAATATTTATCAGTTTGTATCTAATATTATGTAATTTACGCCTAATACGTTATGGCGATAACGCCAACTAAAGAATAGATGTGTGCACGACTATATGTTTTGCATTACTGACAAAATTTATGCTTTGATAGCTATAAGATATACAGTACTGATAGCGGTTAAACAATGTTTTGCCAGCGAGATATCTATTATACGTAATCTTCGATCAATCATATGTATGGCTTCAGAAACACCGCTAATAATCTCTTATTTGAAGATATAATGAGATGAAATTATGGCATATTTTTTCTTTATTGTTTTTAAAATATATTCAGTTTGCTTCTATGACCAGATGACATCCTTACAGCAGCTCTCTCCTCTCTCTCTCTCTCTCTCTCTCTCTCCTCTCTCTCTCTCTCTCTCTCTCTCATGTAGTTTTTTGCTATTATCGATGTTAATACTTAACTATGCATCAATTTGACAGAATAATGCAAATACTGGTAGACTCGCATCAATGCCACAAAGGGTTGCCATTACTCTCTGCCCAGATTTGCATTAAAATTAGGCACTAAACTAAAAGCAACGCAATGATTATTTATTATAGTCTGCGTTCTTAAGACATTCACGCATGATTTACTTTTATTGGCATCAATGGCACACATATAAGCTTTTTATAAAATAAAACTTAAAACTTCTATAATGTTTGGAAGCTTACTATACTTAGTTTTAAATAATGACATTGAAAAAATCAGGCCATATTTGCGATTATCCTTTATATCGTCTTTGATTTTCGCTTTATTTAACAATCGTTGGGTTTTTTATTTTGTTGCTATGATTACACTTTATTGCGGGTATTATTACATTTAAATACATTAACAAATCTTACCGATTTAATAGTGTCTAAACATAATGATCATTAAAGGATTAAATGTCGATCTAATAGTAAACAGCTTATGCATTTGATTTTCTGTGTGAATGGAAATCTCAATATACCATACATTACAGTAGTGTATATGGTATTGATTACTATGAAGAATGCTATTAATAAAAAATGCTTTAAGCGCTTATTATCGGTGCAGGAAATGGGTGCAGGTTTGGTGTAATTATAGCATAAAAACTATTAGTTTTGCAATTAATTATCTTATTTTTTAGTGATAATTATGCTTCCTATTAAACGCTCTTAAGAATCTATTAGCGCTAAATTACTTGAATTTTTTGGATACAGATTTTTAACAGTCGAATATTTTGCTGAAAGTCACTAAGATTTGAGGATTGATTAAGAAAAGAGCGGCAATTAAGAAATACTTTATTTATGTGTTAAATGTGAATTTAACTTTTATATTTCAAATTTACTCTAAAAATTTGTTTTTAATCACTATTCAATTTCGAAACAGTTGCTGTGGCCTAATAAGTCGATCCAATACATAATATAAATAAATGAGGCAAAAATCTGTGTTGTGTGTGAGACAGCTTTTAAGTTATAGCCTTCATTAATCAGTGGTTATGAAGAGCTCGGCATCGATTTAAACTAAAAAAGTTAACTACAAAATATTATTTTAAGGATAAATAGTTTTTTTTAATAATTTTACAAATAAAAAATTATAGTTCCAATGGGCTTATTTAAAATAAACAAAAATTAACGGATTTCTGGAACAGTCTCTCTGGACATAAACTATTAAACTTACGTTAAGAGTATTATTGTTTTCTCAACAATAATCAATCATGTCATTAATAATTGTAACCATAATAAATAAATTGTTTTTCAATACTTAAAGTAATTATAAGTAATAGATTCGTTGTTAATGAAGAGAACTTAGAAAATTATTATTTTTTGCTTCGTTTTTTGTGTACGCGTCTCAAAACTTTGATGAATTAATTTTTAGTTTAAAAGAGCAGTTATACAGCACAGTAACAAAATCTTTGTTAAGCTGTTCACTGTTAAGAGATCCTGGTTTTTAAAATATGAGTATAGGAAGGAAATACGAATACACTTATCCCTCACATCGATGGTACGTACTGTGACACTCAGTTTTAGGTCACAAATAAGTATAAATAAATAGTTACCGTTAACTTAGTTTTGTTAATTTTTTTAACTACTTATGACACTATCGTCATAATTATTTGTTGTTTTCATTATTTTAATAGAAATATTTAAGACCCAAAAAAATCTTATCTGATATCTTATTCTAACGGGAAATAAGATATGAATTTTTTCGAGTACAGTATAATCAAAATATATGAACCAATTTTTTTATGACAAAAAAAAGTAAAATTAATTACACGTAATAATAAATGATATGCAAATAAATGATAATAATCGCGCAAACATTTAAATTAGCCGTTAGGTTAGGTTTGTGTGAATTAAATATTTATTTATTTATTACAATATACTGTACGTGTATGTAATTTGAATGGTAATTAAAACGCGAACACATAGATTGAGCTTACTTTGCGACGAATCAACTCATTTGGTCGCAAATCCGTTCAAATCTTTCGTTTTGTTCATATATTAATTACGTTTGAGACACTTCTACTCTCTGATTGCCGATAACTGACCAAATACTAATGAATTGCTATAATTAACCAATAAATAAATAAATAAACGCAATACTAATGAACGCAATCACAATTTCTAATCATATTTAATGAAAGATAATCAAACATTATAATCACAATCAAAATCTTATATCATAAACACCACGTGATCTCATAAACCGTAAACAGATAAGTAAAGGCGCTAAAGGTTTGAGTTTTCTAAAACCAAATCAAATCATTAATTTAAAATATAATCTGTCCAAACTAGAGGTCAACAAAGGGTCCCGCAAAACGGGAGCGGGAATGAAAATGTCCTTAAAATATGCTTATTGGTATTGAGAAATAACGGGAATCCATTTGGAAAATTTTTTAAAATAATTTCGAGCTCTAATCCAAACCACTAACTCAAATGTACAAACAATTTCAAACCAAACCAAACCATGAATTAATGGTTTAAACCATTATAAACCATTAAAAACAAAACCTATAGCACCTTTACTGATAAGTATTACTGTAAGTTTAGATAATACACAAATTACGATTTTATTATTAAAAAATAGCATTTATTTATTTAAGCAATTCCAACAAAAATAGATAATATTACTAAAACTTATTGGAAAACTCTTTGATGAATTTTCAGAGGGAAGAACGAACAGACGGACACACATTTTCAAACCCATAAGAAAGTTTTATCAAGAAAGCGAACTAAACACTTAAAATAGACTATGCTTTTGGGATAATCCAGAATTATTAATACACTTTATTTAATCCTTTATTGATTTTATCATTGATTATTGATTTTTATAATACTCAGTCTACTCTTTAATATAGATTTTTGTATTTTGTTGTTTGTTATAATGCTAATCGAATTGTATTAAAACTATTCAATAACGTTTAATCAATCCTTTTGACACACTTTACGGTCTTTTATTAACTCAAATAACATTTTTAGCATAAAAGCAAAAAATATAAATAAATGTGCGATTATTTATACACACACACGAACGGAAGTAATGTCAAAATATACGATAAAATTCTTAGCAAAAAATTTTTAACGAAATTTAAACAAAATTTTTCCACAGCAGATACAGTATATAATTATTTTCTAAAAAAATTCAAATTAGCGAAAATCGTATGCATATTATTTAACCATAATAATTATAAAACATTTATGCGTCTATTTTTATTAAGTTTAATTAAAAAGTTCGGAATAATCCAGTACTACTAACAAGTAAGTATAAGTGTGCTTAATTAATCGTCCACTTCCTTACTTTACACGACTTTTAGTTATTAAATCGACCCAATAAATAATCTTAAGATTCAGTGTATCTGTTTGTATGCATAACAAAATGTTATTTTCGCATCACATTGTCATAAATGCAATCAAATTTTATTCGAAATATTTTATTGATTTATATTATTTTCCGATGACACCAATAGCCGTTGTAAAACCTATTTGAAAATCTCGATTCAAATGGTAATAATATTATTTATTATTCAATAAAAAATAATAGTTTACATACATATGTATAATATTTATTTTAACAATGGTTATATAATATAACATTATGTACATAATCATAATAACTGTATGTAGAGTTTTGGTAAGAAAATTTTTCTAATAACAAGTTTTTTAAAAGAAATATTTTTCTCTCCAAATAATCAATTTTCTTTACCTCAATAAACATCTCATAATTTTAAAAACCTTTAATCTGATTTTTTTTCAGTGAGGAATCATTGTTCAAGTATTTCCTAACTGTTTTACAATACGATTTATTGTATTTCTAGTGACATTACTCATAAACTTTGGGATGAATCGAGAACTTAAATTAAATGACGAGTTTTCATGAGAACTGTTTCCCATATTTTACTGATTCACATGTTGAATACACTATTATAGTTATGTAAAAAAATTATTATATTTCTAACATTTTTCCCTGAGTTTTTTGAACATTTGTCTAAACTTTTTTGAAACCTTTTTCTTAAATTGAGCATAGCTTTTCAAATACAATGCTAAAAATATATTTTTACCAAAAAAAAGCTTTTTTAAACCAACGTCTAATAAATACTAGACTAAACCAAATTTTAATAATAACAATCTATTATCTTTATTCAACAACTTTTATACACATACAAAAATTTAATATGATATCATTATTAAAGTATTGTGTAATAAAAGTTACGTTAACCAATTATGGCGAATACTAAATTAGGAGAGAGGTGTGTATTGTGACATCACATTACGAAAGAAAATTCTTACTCAATTAATTTGATAATAAAATTAAAATTTATGCAAAATAAGACAATTGGTAAGTGTTTTCTTTAATTTATTGTTATATACGCTATTTAAGCAATGTATTTGATAATAGCTGCATAATTTTTAAAATGTAAACTTTATTTTAATTTTATAATGTATTTCATATTGATTTTTATTTACATTTATCGGGAGTTTTAAAACAGTTTTTTAATTGTCTTAACATTAAACACGAACATTTTTGTTATAAAACTTGCGAATTTTCTCTTATATATTTAAAAGATAAAAATAGTTTTGAGTAAACTACTAGTTAACTCGCAACGCCAACATTGTTTGAGTGTATAAACTTTTGATTGAAAAGCTAAACAATAAGAATTTTTCGGCATTAAATCAAAGCATTTGCGACAAAATCATAGCACGCGTAACGCGTGGTAATGAACGGAATGAAGTGTTCATTTACCCGATGCAACAAATTGCTGTAAGCAGACAGTGAATGCTATCAAAACCACATTCTTTCGGTTTAACGAAACAAGTTTTTCTAGTAGTAAAAAGGATTGAACGAATTTTTATATTTCGATTAACACCAAACACCTCTGAAAAGCCAATAATTTTAGGTTCTGTTGTTGAAAATATATTTATACACACTTAACGCCAAATATTTTACTGTTTTTTCTAAAAATGAATTTCTAAACATTAATAATAACAGTTTTTTGATGGAGTGGTTTCCAATTTATATTTAATATGATTGTTGACGAGAGGTTTTGGAGCTAAAGAAGTATGAGTTTAGCACAGATAAATGGGCCTTTGGTTGCGTTGTGTCAGGTTGTGATGTTTCACACATCATTATTACAAATAAATTAAAGCAAAAATGTAGCAAAACACGCCAATTGACTGAAAGCGTTTTTTTGTTTAAAAAATGCGAAAAAATGTTATAGCGTCCCATAGCAATACATGTGATTAAACAAAACCAAACTGAAAATTTTAAACTGAGTTATATTTACGGTTTAACTCGATAAAAATGAGATCTTTTCAAATCCGTTATAAATATCAATTGAGTGCCAAAAATAAAATTGGTTGTTATTTTAAAACCGTATATTATTTGAATATTTTCCAATTTTAATGTTAATGCAATTTTTGTTTCTATCGTTAATCAATATTAACAGTATCATTGGGTTTGACACCACCCTTATTCCCTTATCTAAAGTATTTGTCAAACTGTATAATGGCATGCATTTAGTCAGCTAATTATATTTTAATTGGTCTATAAATTTGTTTAAAAATACTATAAAATAGTATAATTTAAATAATCATTAATTGATGAGACATTTAAACTCATTAAAAATACATTTTATGTAAGAGAAAGACAGGCGTAAAAATGTAATCAAAAATACAGGTATTAAACATTTAGCCAATTCTGCGAAATTTCGTAATTACAGACTAAATTTTTATACATTGTATTTTATTTTACAGTTACTTTTTAATCGCTTATTTAAATAACATATTTTCTTCTCTAGTCTAAGTGAAGTGAATCTCATCTAATATTACTAATTATATTTAAGTTATTACAGAATTTATTTTAGTGTCCAACTTTTTAAGTCTAAAGAACAGTAGAGGAGAGTATAATACAGATAAGAGCGAATCTATTTCACAGAACAGCAAATACATTTCACAGACAGAGCGCGCGCACCAAAACACTGCAAATACATTTCTAAACACAGCAAATATATTT
>JAQGAW010003554.1:0-12326 GCA_034698025.1 Phthiracarus crinitus | reverse complement strand
TGAAGACTGAACTTTAATTGTATAAACAAATTGCGTTTAATTTTACAAAAATAATAAGTTATATGTTCAAACTTTATGTTCAAACTTTAAATATTTTTGACGTTAGTGCTCATATTTAATGGCAACAATAAAAAATTAAGAAATCTTATTTACAATGAAGTCTAAACAAACCCTTATTAAAACTCATCGAAAGTTAAATTACAATTTTTCGAATCTCATCAGTTTTAATGATTAATTTTAGGTATTAAGTATACAGTTGTAAAGTTCAACTCAATATAGAGCTCAATTTTTGCAGAAACTTAAAACAAATAGAATATACACAATAGGATTACATAAGTATTTTATAGGAGAAATTATATATCATAAAATGATTGATTGATTCGATGCTCAATGAACTTATAATTAAATATAACTTAAAAATATCAACCTTTTCAATATGCAAATACATAAAAATCGCTTAACTACTGTAGAGTATATCTGACTAGAGTTTGGCACAAACCGTGTGTTTTATGCGTTACAGTTTAATATTCAACACAAAAATTTACATTTAATATAATAAGCAATTATTATATCGATTTTAGACGTAAACAAATAAGATATATAATGCAAAAATTTTGCATAATGAAAAAAATTTTAAAACACAATTAAAACAATACAGTAGTTTTGTGAGAATCGATGCGAGTGTAAAACAAAATAAATATTCATATCACAAGCCAGAGGTTTCTGATAACATTAAAGAGTATTTTACATTGTTTTTAAACATTATTATGATTTAAGAATTATTTCATATAACTTATTAGAGTTGTATATTGTTTTAATTGTTTATCATTAGGGCTTTGAAAATCCAGTATTTAATAGCAAAACACACGCATGTTTAAGCACAATATTGAAGTGCTAATAATTTGCAATTTTGGATATTACAGTATTAGCACAATTTATGCAAAAAAAACTTTGAAAAGTGAATGTACGAATAACTCTCTTCAATCGCAAACAATCAAATGTTTGTAATTAAAAATTAATAAATTTTATTTCTATACATAATATTATTTTATAATATAAGTATATTTTTCTAAATTAAAATATAAAATATAATTTTAATGAACATATCATATATAATTAATAACAAAATTTAAGTTATAAACATTTTAAATAATTTGTTATTTGTTTTGAACACCGTTTGGTTCATTTAAATCAAGTGTATTTTGTTTAGTAGTATCGAAACCAATTAATTCATGTGATGGTTCACTTAAATCTGTATTAGTTTCTTGTAATTGTGGCACTTCTTTGCTTCTTGTAGTAACAGAACTTGAAGAATCAAAATCTGATGTTTCTTTATTTATTTGGTGTGTTTCTACTGGTTCTGTAATTACGGGTTCAGTTTTTAAATCACTTTCTTCTTTATTCTTTTTTTCTATAAAGAAAAATGTTTTAAAAATCATAAAGCATTCACTAAACAGTATAAAATTACTTAATTTTAGGAAAAGAACGATAGCGCCTATGATTAATAGAATTACTCCAATAGCCAGCGCTATCAATATCGCAGTTCTTGCGAATGAACTTTTCCCAGAAGTACCGGGTGTTGAAACTAATGTTTTAATTGTTTGAGTGGACAACGAATTACTAATAGCAGATATGGTTGTGTGCTGTGTTGTACTCGTAACAAACGGTTCACAATTAAATACGCTTTCACTGTTTACCTTAAATATTAAAATATTTAAATTATTTTCTGAATCTAATTCTTAAAAAATAAATGATAATTACTTCTTCAAAATCTTTAAGGCTCTCATTATATTTAAGGAACACATTCCGATCGTTTAAAATGAAAAAATTGCCTTTAAATGCAAAAATTCCAAAAATAACATTTCTAACTGGAAATCCTTTCCATTTTTCATCTATAATACCATCATTGTTGATGTGTTTACTGAAAAGATAATTGTAATCCATATTAATATTAGTGAAGTAAAGCGACGCATAAACAGAATGATGTGATTCGTTGTATGTGAACGCGAGACCAGTTATAACACTATCCGAATCAAACTTCCAAAACCCATAGACGTTTGTTTTTCCAACATTTCGCATATTCCATGGCATGTAACTGTTATTATAAATGAATTCCAGTTTTTTATCTTCCATTAACCGATATGAATAAAAGTTATTTTCTTTGATTGATCGTCGAATAAATACAACAAGATTTTTGGCGTTCTCAGCGTTTTCACAATATGTTTGATTGTATGTGGAACTGCAAGGATCGAAATCAAAGTGTACTGCAGTTAACAGCCATACAGTTTGATTCCATACTAAAATTAGATATTATTTAATTTACATTTGTTGTATAAATAGTGTAATCATTACCGAATGGATTGTATGTGTTCTCTTCAAATAAAGTTTCTAAAGAACTAATTTCATCAAACATTTTTAATTTGATATTATATTTCCAAATGGTTTGATTCGATACGAAATAAATATGTTTATCAATAGTGAACACTGAATGCTGTTGTGTTGTGTCGATTGGAGGACAAACTGATTCGTTCAATGCATTTACGCTAAGATTAATAGTCGTAAGCGTTATTATAATGAACAATGAATATAATTTTAAATAAATTAATCATTTTAAAGTTATTCGGTTATTTTGAAGTTTATTGATATCTAAATCATTATAAGAATTTTCTTAAATTGAATAATAATTTCAAAAATGAAAGATTAATGGCATTTGAATTGTTCACGATATCAATAGTTAGTCAAAATACTATTAATTCTTTACTGCAATAATTGACATCAAAACGAGCGGTTTTCTGTTTTGCATTTCACTCATCTGTTTTAAAATGTTTCCTTCGAGACTACAGTATAAGACTTATATTGTTGCAGTATTGTTAATATAATTCATTTTTTGGAAATTTAGTCATTTACCCAGTTTTAACTATTATTATGGCCCTTATTGTTCAATATTCGCGGTAATATTAATTCACGCGCAAAATAACTTTTAAGTATTGTTAGGCAAAAGAAGGAAAAATAATGTGAACGCGTCTATATCTATATCGAGATCGAGAGGGGAGAGAGAGAGAGAGAGAGTTACATGATTTAAATTATATAATAGAGATTATCGATATGGGTTTGATTGCGTCGGACTTGGATCGGTCATTAAACTTTTAATAATAGTTTAATACAGACTCTGACGACCAATAAAAATAGAAAGATCATAACTTTCTCTGTAGTGAATTTAAATTTAAAAATCACTATTTAATTTATATGCGCATACATAAGCAAAAGATAAAATAAATTTTTAATATTTGATAATTTGAACATAGAATAAATAGAATTGTGAAAAATAAATTATAGATTTTCTGTCCGCATTTTAAATAATAGTAACGATAATGTGTTTTTTATTTATGAATCTCAAGCGAAATTCTTTATTTTGAATATAAGTTTTTAAATTAGTCTCAATATTAATGAGCATTTGTTTTTAGATCACTTATTTTGCGAGATGGATGATCAAAATGCAAACTTTGATCCAAACTCAATATTAACACCAGATTTTGTGATTAATACGGCTGGAAGTCATTTCTACAAAATTGGTTTATCTAATGTTCAATTCGGAACTCAAAAAAGATTTATTATTTATAATCCATTGTTTATTCTGAGCGTTACAGCAGTTCAATGCATTCGATTCATAATAAACATATGTATTAAGACGAATAACCCAAACATTCATTTAATGATAGGAGATTTTAGTTACTTTCTCGGCGCTCACTACCAGTACAACAGTTTCCTTTTCACCAGTTTTATGATGTCAGCAATTACTCAATCCATCAATTATTGGAAATATAAAACCGGAAAAGATTTTTTATATATGAAACCATTCGAAATGATTGCTGGATTGGTTACACCCGATTCTATTGGACTGATAAACAAATGTGATATCTGTATGTTAATTAAACGAACGAAACTACTCGTAAATATGGCAAAAATCAATGAAATTTGTTCAATGGTCACATTTGCGCTCTCATTCTATCCGTTAACATTGAATTCTAACCAAAACGAAATGTTTGTGTACTCACTTCCGTGGAGTATATTATTTTTGGTTAGCACTCACTTCGTTATCAATATTCTAGTTTATCAGTTTTTTTATTTCAATATTATATGCTTATATTTGAAAATTAAGATTAAGAATATAAACTCCGTAATACTAAATAACGTTAAATTAACGCAATTAGTAATTAATGGAAAAATTGCTAACTTAATCAATTCATTGCATACAATACAAAGCGAGATAATAGAAAATAACAGAAATTATTGGTCAATATTTATTTTGTTGAGTTGCGCGACGTTTATCATAAACAATAGCTTGTTATTATATCTTATATTATTCGTAAAACTTCCATCATTTATAACAATTTTTCTAACCTACACAACAATAGCCACGATATTCCTATTATCGTATCCACTGAACAGTGCATCTTCTGTTGCTCTCGAAGCGCATAAATCATTCAAAATTTTAACTCATTTTTTCATTTTAAATAATACTAAGTTAAGATTATCAATGAAATTTAAGGTTTGTATTTAATTTTATATCATATATGAAATAAATATGCTCTGATTTCCGTAATAATTTTTAAATTTAAAGATATTATCGATGATTGAAAAAACAGCGAAAAGAAAAATTGGATTTTTCTGTTGGAAATTATTTCTTGTTAATTACTTCCGATTTTATCAGGTATTGAAATATATTGTAACAGCCTTTCATTATAGAAACAGCGATATCATTTAAAATAAAGATTTAATTTTTCAAATGAATTACTTAATTCGACCCATGCTTGACGTAATATTAATCAAATTAGATATTAAATTAATTTAAGTTTTTCTAACGAATCAAAAAATCTTTCGAATTTTGATATAACTAACGATTTTAAGAATATAATCTTAAATTGCAATAAAAATGATAAAAGTTAAATGAAAAAATTACTAAATAAATAATAAATTCATCTTAAATAATGCAGTATTAAATTAAATGAGAAGACTCGAAATTAAAAATAAAATTAATTTTTGAAATATTTCTTTATGATAAATACAAAGATTTCGCAAATAAATTTAAGGTTTTGTTGACTAGAATTTATTTTTAAATTAACTTATTAGTCAAAATTTCAAACGAATTTTTTTTAATGATTTTTGAGCTTTTTTCTTATTTAACGATTTTACACTACTTCTAGTGTTTCTAACGATTTTCAATCCCTAGTTATGATTTACTCAATTTTACCGATTTTGTCCTAAATTTGCTAACTGTTGCTATTATCCTTCGGTTTGGCTTAAATGTTGATGTAATATGTAACAAAATTTTATAATTTAATGAAATAATTTCTCTCTTCTAATATAATGATCTCTTAAATTTTATTAATTAAGTCTATAATTACTTTTTTTGACAGATAATGGCAATTATAATCATATCGCTATTGAAGATTAGAGAAATTTCATAAATTTATAGTTTATATTTAACAAATTATAGTTTATTGTTAGTAAAGAAATAAACTAAAAATATAAAACATTTTATTGTTAGTCAAAAATGTTTGAAAGTACAACATTTTTGGATCAATTAGATAGAGAGAGACCCAAAACTATAGATTCACTTATTTAGCGCAAAATCAACTTATTCTTACAAATTAATACATTACTAATATGAAAAACAATAATAAATTAAGCCGTAAGCTTTAAGCTGGAGCTGCAGTGGTGGTTGGATTAGCGGCTGCAGCATCACTGGCAGCACTACTGGCGCCACTGGAAGCAGTCGTAGTTGTGGTCGCATTCGCTGGCAGAACAATAATATACGGTTGACGGAGATAAACAATTTCATTGGCTGGCACTACAGGTACGTCTTCCAAACTGATTTTGGTTGGATCAGCACTCATCCTCATCGGCACATTCTTGATCACCACAGTTGGTCCCTCATCTATGATCTCTTTTACCACAACACCGCTACGCAAAAACTGGTACGATCTTCCATACGGATCTAAGTATCGGTAAACTGGTGGTCGTCTTCGGAAGATTTGTCCGCCGAAGCGCCGAACGTAACCGTTATCGCCGGTCAGAGCGCATCCGCTTTGACGGTGTCTAGTGATCGCTAGCTCTTCGATCGTGTTCTGTCCGTATCCATCGTTGTATGAGTTTATTCGAAATGGCAGCGGAATGCCGTAAACTTCGAGTGAATTTTATTTTAAGTTTTTGAAAATTATAAAATATGATAATTTACCTTTGATTAGCGTAAATAAAACAAATGAAATAAGAAAAGCAATTGTTTTATTAACCATTACTGAAATTACTATTTTTAATTAAAAACCATATGTTAAATAAATGTTAATATAAAGTGTGACGTTGTTGTCATTAATTTAATTATCAAATTATAACATATATTCGCCGCAAATTTACGAATGTTGACCGAACTCTTATTTTTATAAGTGATAAAATAATTATTAAGCATAAAATTGCATAATCAATAGAGATTAGTAAAAAAAATCAAAAATTAATTACGGTATAACTTGTTTTTAACAAAACCAGTAAAAAGAATCATTAGTTTCATTAAATATATCGATTTCGATTTATCCGTATTTATTTAAAATACGGATCTAATGACGTGATTGAGAGCAATCACGAAATATTATCCTATTTTCAAGTGGATAAATACAATTATCCTGTAAGTGAATAAAAACTTTTAAAAAATCATTAGATTTGTATGATTCGATTAATAATAAAATTTTGGCATATATTATTACCATAATTTTATTAAAACAAAATAACTTATAATATAACAAAATAAACACATTGGATTGCGATTTTTAGAATAAACACAGTTTTATTATTTGTTATTTCCTATTTTAAATGAAAAACATACACAATGAGTGCAATTAATAAAAGGATAGACAAAACACAGATAAAAAGCAGAACTAAAATAATCATAAATTGAATTATTAAGAATAAGATGTTAGATAATTTAATGCCTAAACATTTGAAATATGGCGCCAAAGGATTGAAAGCGTTGCCAAATGATTGAAAGCAATTTCTAATAAACTTTGGACGCAAAAACTTGTGATCAACTCTAGACCGGAGCGCACAATACGCCAATAAACGCCAAACTACTAAATGCACTAAAAGTAGGCTAAAGTTTTTGTACCACAAGTCATTGTCATTCAAATCAAACTTATAAATAATAATTGATGTCATATTAGATTGACTGCCGTATAGGATTAACGGCACTTTGTTTTCACCCAAATTCACATTTTTGTGATCACATCGTCCCAAACCGTAAAGAATAATCATCATTGACTCGAACGAAAATCGCACGTAAGAAAAGTAAGTGAGAAACTGAGCGCTTCCCATCTGAGACACTCGAACGAAAAATCCGGAAAATAAGAACAGCAATAATAATACTGAAGACGACACGAATATAGTGATATTGAAACTTTTGACGAATATAATGCCGATTAGAAATGCCAAGCCTTGTGTTATGAATGCAGTCAATTCGATGAACAGTATAAAGCAAGCGAATCTACTTTTCCAAAAACCAGGAATTCCGTACTCGATGTGATCCATTCCTATTTGTCCGGTCATGTAAAACAGGAACCATGTGTACAGAAAAGGATACAATAGCTGTATTGGTATTTCTGCCAAAGTTTTCGCCAAATAATAGGAACCAGTGCTGTACCAGCCTTTGGAAGAAAAATACAAACATGTTTTAAACAAAACCGGAAAAGAATTTTCGAAAATAATGATACCATTTCGGTGTTCATTGAGAAACACTTTCACTTCATCGGGAAATGTGAGAACCGTTGGCATCAATGCTGCGAACATCAAAAATAATAGACTGAAGAAATGAAATTTTGCATTCTGTGACGTAAGGTCTTCTTCTTTAAGCGAAGTTCTAGAGTCAGCGCACGAACAGTTGTGAAAATCTTGTGATGGTATCAGCGAAAAGCAACCATTTTCTGCACCCATTTTGTGGTTATATAAAATCGACAAAATTAACGCAATAATCGCGTGTAATGCGAACCGAAATAAAATGAACTTTTTCTCTCTCCAAATAGAGTTTTTCACAGTTCGAAATAATAAAACGGTTAGCGATCGAAACATAAATCGTGTTTTATAAACACAAACTCCATTATCTATTCTTCCATAATCTGATACTTCAGTGTTAGTAATTTCATCCAAAATTTTTCTTTGCGCTGATTGTTTCATAGCATTCATACACGAGTATTCAACGCTATCCGAACCATATCTTTCGACATTCCAGTTATTACTGATCAATGAAATACTTAGCTCGTCATCGGAATCGTCATAATCACCATTTATTGTTCGATAGCCACTCGTTTGTGTTACGCAACAACAAAAGCAATTTAAGAATCGAGTAAAAATCGATTTGATTCTCGTTTCAGCAATTTCTATGCTTTCATCTGGTTTTGGTTGTCTCGTATCATTCGATGCCAAATCAATGAGCAAATCCGCCGGATTATGGAATTCTGGGCATTGAATGCCAAATTCCGTTAAATATGGTTTAATAACGTACGGTTCGCCGAAATAAATACAATTTCCGGCATTAGTTAACGCGTATAAGGAGTCAAATAGTGATAATATTTTATAACTTGGTTGGTGTATGGTTACTATTATTGACATTTTCTCTGATTGTGATAACGATTTAAGTAGATGTATGACCTAATTATAAGGTTATTAGACGAGTCTAAATTATTTCATATAAAAATAGCGCTATAAATAAATAACCAATAGTCAACTATTGTTTAAAAAAACTTAATAAATTAAAATTTGAAAGGATTTGAATTTAGAACAAAATACTTATTTATTTAATTTAAGACAAATTTTTAAAAAATTTTAAAATAAATTTTATTCTGCTTTGGAAATTAAAATGAATTTTTATTCTAATTAAAATATCCTTCAAAATCTATCAACTTTTCAATAACTCTATCATAATATGTTTCTTATAAGCTAACAAATTGAAAATTTTGAAAAATAATTTCTCTTTTCTATTATTAAAAAATATTTCTTTAAAAATATGGTTAAAAAGGGAAAATCGGAAAATTAAAGTTATATAATTTTAATTATTAAAAGTTAATCTTTTAATTAATAGCATTTTCCCAAAGATCACAAATCCTTTTTAAAAACGGCAGTTACCGCTAAATCACATACTTATTTATTATATTTAAGATTTTTTAAAACTTTGTTATTTTATTTGTTAAATATAAATTTAAATCTTTGAAAGTTTTTTATAGGATTTAGTATAATTAATTATTTCAAAATCTTATTTATCATAATTTTGTTTTTAAATATAAGATTATCTGATTTTATATCAGATTAAAACTTTTGTTTTTTACTGCACTTTAGCTTTAAGGCACGCCAACTCGTATTTTCGCTTAGCATTAATCCCTGATTAGTAAAACAGCATTGGTTTCACTTTTTCAGTTTTTGACATTTGCTTATTATTATTTATTTATTTATTTATTTTTTACGCTATAAAGTTATAAAGATTAATAAATAAATAAATAATGCTAAGCACTTGTCAAACAAATCACTAACATAAACTGCTTTAGACGTATCGATATACCCTTCGGAGGACTCGTATTACTCAAAACTTATCACACATTATGGAGTGCTGGACGAAATATTTTCTAAAAACTGTCTATGATTTTCAAAATTCAAAATAATTATTATAGAGACAGTGATAAAAACTAATCCAACTTCAATTCATAGAACCACTAAACTCTAAACAGCTCATCAAAACTTCGAAATTTATTCTAAACTATAATTGTCTTTTTATTCAACAATTTATTAATCACTTTTAGTTACAAACGTGAATAATGAGCTTATTATTATTAACTAATAATTGCCAGGAAATACACAAACAAAAACAGTTATATTTAAGATGAATAAATTGTATTCAGTTTTGTTACTTATTAATAGTTAGTAAAATTGTTTTTATTACTATAAAATTATGCATAAACTAATAAAATACTGTAAATATATTGAATAAAAGTAGTCAAGAATAGAATAAAAATTTTTTAACTGCAGTTAAATGTCTCTAAAGTATTATAAAATACTAACTAAATTTAATAAAATTGTGGTCCGAAAAATTATCTGAAAAGTTCTAGAAATTATATTGAAATTCTAACCGTAAACAATATACAGTATATTTTCTGACCGAAATCTAGCATTATTTGGGTTTTAGAAACCTATTTATTAGTGAAAACGTTGCTATTACTTCGATAATTGCAAAGTATTCTGATAAAAGTGAAAAACAATTGAGACTGTGTTGCTATAATTATTTAATAGAATTTATATAGTTATTTAGAGCATTCGAAAAACTTATCGTTGCCATTACACACAAGCGTTAATGAATCAATGAATGTTAATCTTATCATTGCTTTTCAAAATTGCAATTCAAATAGTTTTCAAGTTTACATCACTCTTGAATAAAACTTAGATCTTATTGCGTTCATAATAATGTATATTACTTTTTGGTGCATTGTTTAATCTTAAATTTATACGTTAAATCATAAAATTAAAATAAACAAAAAATAAACAAACATTCAATCATTATTTACCTTAAAACCTGATGAACTGTCGAGACCACTCGTTGGTTCATCGAGAAGAAGAAAATTTGGTTTTTTAACTGAAGTCAATTCGAGACCAATAGCCAATCGTTTGCATTGACCGCCACTGCATTTGTTAACAGAATTATTTGCACACTTTTCCAGCTCTAATTTATCTAACAAATTATTGGCTATTATTTCGTGGTTTCTGAAGGTATTCGAGTAGAAAGTATTCTTTAGCTTTGAAGCATATATAAGAGACTCTCTAACTGTAAGTCTCATTAATAAGTGTTCTTTTTCCGATTGGGTTATAAAAACGGCGGTCACATTGTCGCTGTCAGTTACGCTTAAGCAACCCGTAAAACCGGAAATTCTGTTTCCATCACTTAAATACTTTAACAGTGTTGTCTTACCAGCACCTGATGGTCCCATTAAAGCGGTCAGTGATTTATCTCTGAGCACACCATTCAAATCTTTAAAAACGTGTTCATTATCTGAAGTGCAACATTTGGGCACTACATTTCGCAGTGTAGACGTATTGCCCGTAAATGAAACGTTTTCAAATTTGATTGACATTTTTAAAAAATTAATTTATACAATAAACATCATTTAATGTAGAATTTTTTAGATTTACTATACGGTAGTAACTCTGTATGAAAATGCATTAACAGTACTGTGAAATTTATATATGAAGCAAACGTAAATTAATCAGTGAACGCTTTCTTTCCGTAAGTGAGAAAATTGTATTAAAACAGACGCATTGATTGCATAACTACTTTGAAATACTTGAATCAGCTTTGTATGTGCATTGGGTTTATATTAGTGAAAGAAAGCCAATTAGTTTATACTTTGGGAAATAAGGATTCGTTTCGATAACGAATGCGGTAATTACTTGATAAAAAAGTATTTTTGCTGTAACAACTTTTGAAAATAACATTTAAATTTTATAAAATTTATGAAACTCATAATAATAATAATATCTACTTAACACTTAAATTTGTAAAATTATTTTATAAATAAATCTTTCATTTATTGCAAATTATGGAATTTTAAAGTATGTCATAAGAATCGTCTTAAAGAAAATTCATTTAAAATAATTTATTTTCCAAACCCAAGATAGGGTTTTATTAATTGAGCGTTAATTCCGAGCGAGAATTCCTAACGGGAAATATAAAAATGTCCATGAATTTAGTAACAATTTTTTTACCATTTAGTGAAAGTTCGTATAATAGTCTGCAGAAATGGGACGCAAATGAATTTTAACATTTAATTTTGCGATCACTAGTTTGTATATAACGGCTTTACAAATATTGATAAATAGTTGTGTTGTGTTGGATACAAAATAACTGATTACTCCATACAAATATATGATACGTGTATAAACAATTATACTTATATGCTCTTATTTTTAAGCATAGTATAAGCTTACAAACTCTAAAAATCTTCATTTCATATGAATATTTTGAAATTAAAATCGCACAATTTAATAAAATATAATGTAAAAATACAAGAAATGAAACTTTGTTCAAATTAAATAATTAAATTTGGATTAGAGTTTAAATAAAATAATTGAAATATTATTAAAATGTATTAAATTAGTGATAAATCCGAGTAAAATGGAAATTTAAGATTATATCAAAACCTTTAAAATAGAGAAATTATTTTGAAAGAACCTGTTTTATAATTCTAAATTAATTTTTAAAAATTTAAATTAGTTAACCGGTTAACTCACGAGTTAACGAAGTT
>JAQGAW010003553.1:0-12329 GCA_034698025.1 Phthiracarus crinitus | reverse complement strand
TAAATATTTTGGGCTTTAAAAAATATTAAATATTTTTTAAATATTTTGAACTTTTTGAGAAATTGTCATTCAAAACTAATGACTTTTTAATACTACACTATTTTTATAACATTTGAAAAATTTTCAATTAAGTTTAGAAAGTTTTAGAATTACTATTTGTTATTATGGAAAAAGTAAATAAAATTATTAGATTTGTATAAAAAAATTAAAAATAATGAGCAAAATATAAATAGAAATTTTTTTAAAAATAAATATTTATTCATAATTATGTCATAGTCGTCAGAATTATATACAATAACTTGTTCTATTAAGTTTAATGCTTGTAGTGCTTTAAGATAACAATAAAAATTAATTAATACCAGTAAAATAAAAATTTCTATAAGTCAATATTTTAGCTGGTTTTAGTAAATATATATTCAATATTTTAGTTTTTAAGAAAATATCATATTCTCATATAAGAATATAAAATATTTTCCTTGCTTTAGTAATTATAGCTTACAATACTGAAATACATTAGTTTTTGAAAAACAAGTCTACACATAACCACTCAAATAATTTCATTCGATGTAATTTAAAATATTAAATTTGTTTTAATTGAATGAGAATCTAAAAAAGTGTTATATTTGAAATAATTAACTTTTATTTTATATTAAAAATTTGAATAATTTAAAGTTTAGAGACATACCAGTTTTATGTTCCTTGAAATTGTAAGAATTTTATTTATTAATTTAATAAAACATTAATTAAAATTTAATTTAATTTAAATTATAAATTATTTTCCAAAATAAAAATTAATAAATAATAGTCGATAGATTTAAGGAAAAAAAATCTAATATTATGGTTATACAATAAAGTGGTCAACTACATAACTCCAATGTTTTGTAAATAAAAGTGAAATACAAAACTACCAAACGAAATACTTTACCACCACTTCCTTACCCAATAACTACTCGAAACGCCTAAAACGCCAAACATACCAATGAATCACGGAACGCTGAACGAACGCCAAGGCCTAACCTCTTGTAACCTCTCTTATACACTTGGACTGGGGATCATTGACTTACACGAGGTAACCATAAATTATATTTATTAAATTAAATTAAATAGAAAACAGGTTATACCGTACAAACAGATACTTATAATTTTAACGCGTGTCCAGAGTAGTGTTGTTTCGCTTTTTGGAAGAAAAAGTAAAATCGAAAAAATTATTTTTCTTTTACTTTCGCTTAAGCGGATGTTAAATACAAATTAAATTATTTTTAATAAAATAGCGAAAGCGAATTACAATTAAATATAGAATTAAAACTAAAAGCAAATGTAAAATACAATTGAAATGAAATAATTTTGAAAAAGTAAAAATAAAAGAAAAGCAAAATTAAAAGTCGAAAGTAAAACAACACTAGTCCAGAGTTACAGTCGAACGCTATTACTTCCGCCGCTGTCCACGCATTCACACACCCATTCAATTAATTAATTATAGTTAAAGTTAACGTTTAGGTTATCAATTAAATAAAAGTAACAAAAACAAAGCTATGCTTTAATTGATAAATATATGATTGAAAACAATTGCCTTAAAGGCTTATCAAAGCTAACTAAAATTAATGTTTCAATTTTAACGGAAAACAATACACTGCGAACGCTACACAAATGACACTTTAGCGTCGCATAAAATAAAGTACAATTTTAGTCATTTTATTCAAAGTTTTTAGTCATTACTGTTCACATTTCGAACATTAATTCAAACATAGTATTCGCCTCTTCAAAAGTATTTGAGATAGTTTTATTAAAAAATTTTAATTTTAATTACAGTTTCTAAATTTTTTATTTGAATGATAAATAAATTAGTTAAAAGTAAAAGAAAAGAAAAATTAAAATTTTTAATGGTAAAATGGTTTCAATAAGAATGATTGTTATTAGCTCTAGGCATTTGCAACCTATAATGTCTATTTTTATGAAAAATTTGTGCTATTTATGAGCCAAAAATGGTAAAATAAATCTCAATAAATGAATTAAATAAGGTCTAATAATTTTCAAAAAGAGCTTAAAATAGATTAAAATAGGCGATAATAATCAAAAATGGCTTTTAAATCTATTAAATGGTGATAAAAATAGAAAAAAATGGAACAAATACAGTTTAAAATAACAAAACCTAAAACTATATTGATTTAAAACCAATCAGACGCATAATCATATTCGCTTATATAATACAATTGAGTCTCCTCTTAACAACAATTTTTATGATGTTCACTCACGAAAGTTAAAACAACTGAATTAAAATATCTAATTACACTCACTGAAGAGATAATTACATAAATATAGTATTAAAATAAACGATTTTCAAAGAATTTTGTTATTTTATCAAATAAATTTTTAAAATTTACCAAAGATTTTTCACTGAATTTCAGTCATTTTACTTTTACCCTAGTTAATAAAATTTTGAAAATTTTATTTGAAATACAATTAATAAGAAAAAATATTGAAATTGAAATTAATGTTAAAATAATATTTAAAAATTATCAGTAAAATTTGGCTTTAAAAAGGTAAAATAATAATAATATTGAAATTAAAATAATGATTCCAATTACATTTCGATTATTTGAAAATAAAATGCTGTCCAAATAAAACAGGTCAATTAACAATTGTTCTATCCCAACCTTATTTGAGATAATAATACAAACTTTTCATTACCAGTTTTTATAAAATAATTTACAGTTTATTATTTATATTCTTAAAATATTAGTTTTTTCTTAAATATTGTAATAACGATATATTCTGTATTTATACAGTTGAATTCATACATTTTTACTAAATTATTATTTTTTTTTCATATTCTTTATTGATGATTGATTTTATGAGATGTTTATGTAACAAATAGTTTTACTATTATTGGTCCAATTGTTTGTTCTAATGAAAAAATTAATATGTTGTAAATTGTACATCAGTGAGTGATAATCAAACAATTTGCTGTTAAAAGATCATTTAATAGTATTATATATGCGAATAAGATTACGCGTGTGATTAATTTGCACTCAAATTAATTTTAAATATGTTATTTTAAACGATATTTAATCCATTTTTATCTAATTTTTATCATTATTTAGAAAATATTAAAGCGATTTTGAATATTTTAAAAATATTTTACTACACATTTAGTTTCTTTGTCATTTTTAATCTAATTTTTTTAATAATTTTTTTAACAAATTTTGACTCATTTTTAGGACATTTTTTTAAGAAAGACTCCTATTTTGTAGTGACCCCAATGTCCATTACCATATATTACTCATATATTTAAGCGCTTATTAATCTAAATATATATTTTTATTATCGTTAGTCATAGTTTTAATACTTTCACTTATTGTTCTCACATATTACTCATTCTTTCTCATTGTTACGCTATTTACGGTTATTTATACATTATTCTATAGTTTTACATATTTTCCGTTAATCACTATTTAAAGCGCTTTCTTACATATTCACTTTAACATTTAATCTCATTCAGTCAACACAGTTATTCACATACACTCAAACACAAAATATTGTTATCTTTCACATATCAAACAACGTGATCTCAAAAACATTAAGAGTTATATTAAATCGTTATTAGTTATTGAAGTCAGTGACCATTAATTGGTATATCTTAACGTTTCTTTAATCGCTTAAGATATTTGGTTACAGGTATTTAAGGATTCGGCGGTATTGTGTCAATTATCGCAACATTTGTCGCATTAGGCAGTATATATTTAACAGAATTGCAACAACATTTAACAATTTTTAATTCGCTTTTCATAAAAATCAATTCAGTCAAAGCATCATCGGTTATTATCGTATTGGCTTCGATAGATAACGAAAATCAATTACAACAAAGACACTTAAGAAGAGTCCCAATCAACAGACGAGTCAACAGAAGACATTAATCCATATTGCATATCCAAGTGCTATTCGGACAAAGTGAGCTAATAAAAACTGTATAATTAATTTTAAAATAGTTTGATTTTTTATTGACTAAATCTAATTATTATCACTATATTTTTAAAATCTTTATAGATGGAATTGGATAAATACAATTTTTTAGTTGCAAAAATAAAAGTAAATAAAATAAGAAATTTTTTTTTAAAAAAGAGTGCTTGCCCTTTTGGGCCACCGTAGTTTTCATATTGCTTAATTAAAAAAATCAATGTAAATTTTGATCACGGATACCAATTATTAAATAACTATATACTATAATAATTTACAATTAATTATTTTTTTTCTTATACAGTTTTAAATTTAAAATTTATTCCAGGTTAGAAAACAATTCATACTTAAAATCCAATAGCTACATTAGACATAGTAAGCTAATAATTACCGAAATATAAAGATAAAATTAAAAAATATTCATAAAAGATTTTAAAACTATTAGGTTGTAAAATTCTTAACTATAATAGGATATCTTCGGGAAATATTCAACAGAATAACTTATGAATAAAATTAAATCCTATTTTAAGATTTAGGCAATAATAATAAATCAAAATCAACATAAGAGTAAAAACATTAATATTATTGTCGCTTTGTTATATACTTAGATCGGGTGGGCGTTAGTGACTGTGAAATTATGAAAATTATATAAAAATTAAACGTAAAATTTTTTTCATTTTCTAGAAATCTCTATAAATGTGTTGTAAGTTGTTTTATAAGTTTTATTTTTATTACAATCACTATTTTGTTAGTTGCAAATAATGAAAGATAAAATAAAACAAACGAATATAAATTTTTCTTTAATTCTCTTGCATATCTTTCCTATTTTAGAAATATAGATATTCATAATCTATAATTATAAAAGTAAAACATACTACTACCAAAATAAAAAATATTTGGAATAGAATCTAATTTCAAAGATATATGTTATTTTCAAATATTAGTTTAAATTTTTAATTTAATAAATATTATTGTTATTAGTTCTTGTATAAGTAAATATTGAATGTAAAAATGAAAATAATAAATCCATATAAATCAGAACCCTATAATTTATTATCACATCATTTCTGAATAAACTATCAATTGATTTTTTTATTAAATTTTATTACAGTTTTATAACTCAATTTAACTAAAGGAAATCAATTATTAGAAAATTATTTATGTTAATGTATTTTCTTTATATTTATTGCGGGTGAATAATTTTTTAAATATTTATTTCACAATTACAAACTCTAATTTCAGCTAAAAATGGATAATTTATATATTTAGATACTTATACTGGAAGATTTATTAGTTCTTTATACAGAATCGTTGTATAAATTCATTTGTATTTACTTAAAATTAGATTCATAAAAAACAAAACTCCAATTTTTTTACATTTATTATTTATTTAGAAACTAACTTTTAAAATATATTTATTACAAATTTGGATTATATTTAAAAATAAATAATTATTAAATTTAATTTTTAAATAAACTGTATATAATAATAAATAATAATTTTTATTTTCAATTGTATTTAGGCTGACCAGAACGTCCATTTTGCACTGGATTGCCCAGTTTTGCGATACCTGTCCAGTGCTATTCAAGTGTAAATTATAAAAAATTATGTATGTGTCCAGTTAAAATCCAGTCCATATTTTTGCAATTTTTAGAAAAATCCAGTTTTTACTCAAAAAAGTCTGATCAGTCTAATTTTATTGTATTTTAAATATAAATAATCAAATAAAATTTATCAAAATCAATTAAATAAATTGCTCCTGACATTGCTGACCAAAAAATTTTAAAAATATATTTATAGATGTGTCCTAATTACATAAGTTCGTCGCTTTTTCAGTTTATTTATAAAAAAATATCTCTTGTAAGATTTATTTATATAAGAATATTTAAATATTTGTTAAAATAAATTAATTTCATTATTTCAAAAAGACTACCATTATAAATAATTTTAATAATTTATCAATTATTGTAATGTAGCTTTTTAAAATCAAAATATAATTTACCTAATTTATCATTGAAAATACAATCAAAATTGATTTTAAAATAATTTTAAAACTGTATCTAAGGTTGTGAAAAACACGCACTCAAACAACTCGTTCATAAAATCTTCAATTCTTGGAAATGGGTAATTATCAGATATAGTAACTGCATTTATAAATATTTCTCAGGAATATACATAACATACTCATATTTCATTTATATTTACTTTCAGCTAATGTTAGTTGGAATAAGTATAAAGAGGATGATTTCCTGATAAAATTATTATTTAATAGTTCATCTTTTTGTACTGTATTTTTTTGTTATATTTGAGAAATGATCATTAACATATCAATAAATATGAATTTTACTTTATAATTTTTATATAGATTTCTATATTTATTTATCCTATATAATAACTATGTTTTTTATTGATTAATCGTTTAGATTTGTTAATAATATAATAAGATAAATAAATTAGTAAACGTACTTTTAATTCACTTAGATTATAATTATAATCGTTATCATAAGTATGATAATGGATTGAATTATAATTAGAGTAAAATTCTTTTTTTATAATTTGTTTGTTTTGTGTTTTTGTTTTACTTTATTTTATTTTGAATCAATTTATTTTAAAAATTTTAATACAATTACTGAATAATATAATGAATCATTTGTTACAATTAATGATACATTGTGTAAGATTAAACCTTTTGTTATTTAAAGATTTACTTGACCTAAATGAGAATAAATTTAGTTTTAATTAACTTTAGATTTATTTGTTTGCGATATATAAATCAATACAAAAAATGTTTGCACCAGAAACAAATATTATGTTTATAATTTTATTATTATTAATTGTGTTTAGTTTGAAGAGCGGTATACATTTAGACCAAATTTTATCAACTATTTATAGGCGGGAGCTTAAAACAAAAAGAACGAGTTATGTAGATATATTCAAAAGATTATCTTAACATAAATAAGTGAAGACGATTTTACAATTTATACAATGAATGGTTGCAACAAATAATTTTCGCACAACTGATTTCGATTCTTAGTTGAAAAACGGAGTAACAACTAATTGGAATGCTTAATTTGGAACCTATTGTAGAATTTCTTTCATATTAAATCTGAATAAATAATTTAATTAGTATTTTAAACCATTATGGTTTTCTATTTGATAAAAATATTTTATTCCCTAAATTAAAAAACTAGATCTTTACCGTCATAATAAATGACTTTGCAGTTTGAATTTTAGTTAGTTTTTATTTGATCGTTAATTTATTTTAATGTTTACGACTAATTAAAGTTTATATGGTTTTATTATGATATAGTTAGATAGTTCCGGATAATGCCAGGCTATTAGATATTTCCTTCAGACGCCATACTATTTTGTTATTAATCGATATTATTAGACATTTACGGTAGATTCCACTCAAATAACTTTTTAAAATTATTTTGGCAAAACTGGCAGATGCAATAGAATTTTTTTATACGACTGCAAAAAGCTTTATTATGGATTTGCCTTTGTCTGTCTGTCTGCACGTTTGACTGAATGTCTGTCTGTCGGTAACATCCTGAAATAAGACTAGTATCTACATTAAAATAGACCCCTATTTTCAAAAAAACCCTTTATTAACATAAAGAAAAATGCAAAAAAATCAATAAAATTGCAATATAAAAGACCTATATTCAAATAAGACATATCTTTAAAAAATGAACAAAAATAATGAGCTTACTTTACAATATTTTCTAATTTAATTCATTTTCTTATTTAAAATTTTAGTTCATTATATATTTTCTATTGTTGATTTTATTTTGTTTTTTTGTGAAATTGATAATTTAACTAAATATTGTTTATTGAATAAAAACTTATGGCTTTATCTACATTGTTGAAACAATAATCAAGTATTTGATTGCAAAATTTTTATTCAGTTGTGTTTTTGCAGTTTTCGATTCATCAACACATAAAATGTTAAGCGAATACTCAAAAGTATTTGATAAAAGAATATAATTATTCGTGTGATTGATTTTAAATCGAAATAATTTAATCTATGTTATATTTAACAATATTAGAACCATTTTTATCATTAATTAAAATAATAAAAGACCATTTTTATGTATGTTGACAAACTTTTAGTCCATTTTTAGTTTATTATTTGTAAATATTAGACTATATTAAACCTTTTATACATATTTAGACCATATATTGTTTGCTATTCTTCCTCTTATTTTCATTGAATCTTCTTGATATTTACAAAGTTATATTTATTTATTATATATTATTCAATTCGATTGGGTTTCTATTGAAATGTTTATCAAATTCGATATAAAAAACAATTAAATGTTTAATTAATATTTTCATATGATAACAAAATATTAAATAATATAATTTTTTAATAAAAGAGAACAATTGTTGGCAATGAATATTTTTCTACAATTAAAAATTAATTTTTATTATACCGATAATAGCTTTAAGTGGATTATTACATTATAGTCAAAATATTTTTATATGACTTTGCAGAAATCATATTATGGATTTGACATTGTCCGTCCGTCCGTCTGTCCGTCTGTCTGTCTGTCTGTCACACCCTACTCTGACCCCCAATGAAAATCCCTTAATAAACAAAGAAATACCTTTTTCAGCCCAAAAGACTCCTAATTTCAAAAAATCCCCTTTATTAACAAAGAACAAAAGACTCCTACTTTCAAAATAGACTCCTATCTTCAAAAAGATCCCTTTATTAACATAAAGAACAAAATAGACTATTATCTTCAAAAAATAGAGTGGCATCTGCCAATAATGTCTAAAAGTTCATAAAATAACGAAATAGAGTGACATCTGCCGAAAATGTTTATAAATTCATAAAATAACGAAATAGAATGGCATCTGCCGAAAATGTCTATAAATTCAAAAAATAACGAAATAGAATGGCATCAGCCGTTAATATTATAAAATTACAAAATGGAAAGTGCGACTTAAAACTAATTAAAAACTAACTAAAAAACAAAATGCAAAGTCATATATTATGTCCGTATCGATCTTGTTTTTCCATTTAGTTGTAGATATGAAAAATAACTTTTTTAAAAAAATATTGACCATTTTATTTAATTAGTTTTCTAAATTGTTTTTATGTTCTATTTCGTGTTGCTTGTATCAAAATCATAGACAACATATTTTATTTTACCAAAGACTACTAGAAAAGATGACAGACAAGATTTTATACTTGTTTCCAAAAAGTATAATTTATTTTAATCTTTTGCGTAGACGAACTCGTAAAACGATTATTTAATACAGTCTGACCCCGATTATAGCAACTCATTGGTGCAAATGAAATTAATTGCCATAATCGGGGTTTGCTATAATCCGAATGTAAAAATTTGCGCCAAATTAAAATTTTTTATGAACCATAATAAATGTATATATACAAGAATGACTTAGTATGGAGCGGTTTTAGCTTCATTTATAAATACTATATTTTGCTATTTTTGATGATAAATAATACGTATTAAAAGTGTTTTAATTTTAATAAATTTACACAAAAGAAGAGTACAATTTAACTGAAACACCATGTAATAGAATAATAAAGTTGAAATAAATTGATTGAATAGTTTTAATTTTATTTTAAAATTTATTTTATTATATCATGAAATATTTACAAAGTTTATAAATAAAAAGTTATTAAAATAATATTAATAAAATAATTTTAAAAAATCTAAATAAAAGAAGAAAACATATTAAGCATAAAACTGTTAAAGAATGACAAAAAGTTATGTTTCATTTAAATTCTAATCTCTCAAAATTGAAAAAATATTAAAACTAATGCTTTTTGCCGATAAGGCGGTTAAAGTATATCAGTATTTTAGTTTAAAATAACAAAAATTGATAAAAATATATCAAAACCAAAAAAGTTTTAATGCAAATAATGTAATAAGTTATTATTTTGCAACAAAACACTAAGTATTTTAAAAATTTAGTAACGAGGTTAAACGAAATTGCTTTTAAAATTAATTTAAAAAAATTAAACAATAATTTTTCTGAATTGATAAATCGAAATAAAAAGGGACAGCATTTATATGTTCTGATTTGCGCTATTTTTATATACCATAAATGCTATTATTTTTAATTTCTATTAATAATAAAAATATCACTTAAAACTTGCTAAATGTGCATCAAAATTTGTTTTCCATAATCAAGGTTTTGCTATAATCAGAGTTGCTATAATCCGATAACTTTAACATTATAGCTCTATGAAAAGCAATCGATGTTTGAAAAATTAGTTGCTATAATCAGAGGTGCTATAATCGGGGTCAGACTGTATTATAAAATTAATTTAAGTTTAATATCTAAATTCAATTGACTAATATTTTTAAACCAATTAATCTAAAAATTAAAACACAAATAAAATTTAATATTATTTCAGTTAAATTTTAATTTAAAAGAAAACTTACACTAAATTTGGCACAAACATTATATTTAGTTTATTATAATTATATTTTAATTAATTGAAAATTTAACATATAATGATAAGAAAAATAGATTATTTAAATTTCTATATTTTATTATTAAATTATTAAAAGTATTAATAAAAGTTTAAAAAAATTAAGGTTATGATTATACACAGAACGTGCTAATTGCTTTCCAATTATAATATATTCTCTTTAATATATTGTTTAAACTTATAATTGTATTTAAAATTACAGTTTAATATATTTAAACATAAGTTGAAATTATTTGTAATATATTGAGTATAATGTAAATTACTATATTTCTTAATGTTCTTTATTAATAAAATTAAAATCAAACTAGGAATTCCATTTTAATAAAGAAAAAATCTTAAATAAAATATGACTAAAACTTGACATACTAGACATAATAGATATATTTTTATAAATAAGACTAAAATGAATTTGTATTTGATGATTATATGTTTAAATTAAAAACCAAAATTCCTTTAACATGGCAAAAATAAGTCTAATAAAGATATAGTATGGATTTTTAAATTAAATTTTGCGAAATGAATAATACAATTACAATAATTAACTAATATACGCTTTTGTAATTCTCTTAATAAGAATTTAGATACACTTTTTAAAATGTATGTTGCACCAGTTTAAGAATAAAAAAGAGTTAAAAACTTTTTTTTATTAAATTATGGTTTTATGATTGTTTGTGATGTCCTTTTTAAAATGAAAAGAATAATTTATTAAAACTAAATTTGAAAATTCAAGAAAAAATGTATTTTTTATCGAAAATTAATTATTAATAAAAATCTTTTCTTGATAATTAGAAAATTTTTAGATGAAATTTTTTATTTAAATATTTTTGATTGTTATATAATTTTGAATAGGTTTATCTAATATGATATTAATACTTCGATAAAATGTTTTAACTAATTTTCTTTAAATTTCATTAAAAAATTCATAAATATTTCAAAATAAGCAAAATTAAAACTAAATTAGATGAAATTTAAACAAAACTAGTAATAATACTTAAATTACATATATTGAAAGCTTTTATATAAACGTATTTATAATAATATTAATAAACTATTTTAATAAAAGCTGCAACAAATGTCAAAATTAAACTTAGAATTTGTTAACTTAAATTTATTATTCAATATTTGGTTGATTCCGTGCCTAAGATATATATTAGACGTTACATTATTAAATATTACTTTAGTTAAAATTATTGTTAGGTTTATTTATTGGATTTTAGAATTAAGATTTTTATTTAATTTTTTTTTGCTTTTAAATTTTTTTAAATTAATCATTTTGATTATAAGTTGTGTTAGCTTTTAATTAATTTTTATTTATAATTTATTTATGAATTTTAAATTTGTTTAATTTTTAATTAAATTTTTTAAATTTTAAATTAAAATTTATTAATTCGTAGATAAAAATTACATATCTAAAAGAACTTTTTTTTCATAATCATAAATACATTTAAACATTATTAATTAACTTAAGAAATTTAATTTAATAAGAATTTTAAATTTTTATGTCATACTGAACATTTAAATTATGTTTCGATTCAATAAAATAGATCTATAATATAGTATATTTTTTACTTTAAAATCAATAAATTAAAAAAGAATAAAATATGTTTTTATTTCGATTCATCGAAATAGATGTTAATTTTTATAATTCAAAATTCTTCTTCTTAGTCAAAATTATCTTCGTTTTCGTTTATCTTTGTTTTACTTTTCTTATTTGGTCGCAGATATCGAATATAATTTGCGCAAAAATCAGCTAAACAAATATTTTTAAAATATCTGGTCTTAATGGATAATAATCTAAATCTTCTTTTTGAAATATTTCATGTGAATTACTTTCTAATTCTTTTAAATCCTTTTCTGATTTTACAATTTTATTTCTTTCGTTAGGTTCACCAGTATT
>JAQGAW010003552.1:0-12330 GCA_034698025.1 Phthiracarus crinitus | reverse complement strand
TAAGTAATTTGCTTGACCAGAATTTGAGGCTTTTATAACTTGAGGTCCAGTTTGGCGGTACTTGTGAGGGTCAACCTATCGAAGGTTGACCTAATTCTCGCTTTCTCTTCCAACTGATCCCTCGGGAGTTAAAGCTTTTAGGTTAGTCGTGGCTTTGTCGATATTAAAATAGAATGCTTTTAGTAATTTGGAGAACGAAATAAAATATTGAATATTTATGTTTAATAATAATGGATATTGATTTTGAGTGCCATTTCTTGGAAACTGCGGTCGATCTTAATCGCTGCCATCGCCGCTGGTTTTCAATAACGAAATACGAGAAAATATTTATCGAATTTTCACGCAATTATGATCGAAAACAGACAAATATCGAAATCATTGATCGCAGTGAACAAAACAAAACTAATCGTAATATTAATGATGTGATTCGCGATTATACGTAATAATTGAAGAAATTGATGCGAAAGGAAACAAAAACGTGAAAATTATTTTCTCACCTTTAATTTCTTTAATAAAGAGATAATTCACGAGATATCTTAAACTATATTCACAAGAGAAAATTATTTTTTTATTAATAAATAAAATAATAAATTTATAAATGCTAACTATCTATCCTTTCATAGAACACTAACCCTTTTAAGAGCACACTTTAATAACAGGATAAGGAAATGGAAATACTAACAAACAGACCAATGGTCAAACATTAAAAACGTTAAACAATTGCGGACAATTGTCTTAACTTGGGTGGAATGAAGCATTACTATTTCCCTAACACTAAAAATTGTTTCTCTATCCCGGACAATACCCTTTCCGCAATAGCCTAAAGTAGAGCCTAACAAAGGACTATTAGTGTCACACAATCTGTTCTAACCCCTAAATTTATTACCTCGTTTTTCTATTTCTAAACTATTTTTCCTTTATATAAACAATTGTTATACTTTTGGTCAGTTTAGTGGCCACTAAATTCAAAACAACATCTTTTCAAACTTATATTCTGTATTATCGGAACCCCGTTCTTAAATATTATTATATTAATATTATCATTATCATTGTATTTTCAATAATTTGTGCACACTTTCTTTATTATTAATTAAAAATAATTATTAAAATTAATATTTGCGTCATAAATTTATTTACACGCATCAATATTATTTATTAACGTATAACCAGTATTAAAAATGAATAATAAACTCAATGATATCATTGTTTTTGCTATAAGTTTTATGTTTTTCGATTATTAAATATGTTTTACGATTTTTAAGCATTTCTTGTCAGGTTTTCTGGTTATTTATCGGTTCGGTTCGAGTTATTCATCGAAAATCTCGGTTTAGCTCGGGTATAATTTAAGATATACCAATTAGGTTTTGGTCGAAGAACTACAACCCGTTAACATCTTTACTAAATTGATACTGTAATGTTACCCAATTTATATCTTAAGGATTGTAAAAAAAGAAACACTCGAGAATCTCATTATTAACTCATAAGATTTATGGCAAACTTAATTCATGCCATAAACTGCTTATCCAAGCAAATGAAAAATTACTATTTTATTAATAGTATTGCAAACTTTCACTATTTTACTGTAAAGTAATATCTACTATCAATTAATTTTAACAACAATTTTATTAAGCCTTAATGCAATTATTGTGTAGTAAAAACTTTTTGACATTCAGTACATTGATTTTATTTATTTAATTTTTCATAATGACTGATGTAAAGCTTCACTTTCAAAATAAAGTGATTACTAAATTCTTGAGTTTAATTTATTATTCGGTAAACATCGTCGTAGAACTATTGGTAAATGTAAATTGTTGTTGTTGTTGACTAAAGCGCGACTCGAAATAAACCGGAAATTAAATTTGCATGAAAGATAGCGTTGAGAGATATTATGAAAAATAAATTTTCCAATGTTTTCATATCATGTATAATAATAGCGGTATAATTCCATTAAAAATATCAATTATCGTTTTCTGTTCAATTCAGCTACAAATTTCCAAATATCAAAAAATAAAACAGTTTTTTTTGATGGAGTAAACCCAAAAAGCATAGTTGCGGTAAAATTTTCAATTTACTCGCGACTTAACAGTGATTTGCATGATTGCGACGCAAATAAAGTGACGCGTGAGCGCATTCACGCCACACTATCAACAGCGATGAAGATATTGCTGTATATTACCAGTGTTTCTATTGGACGCGATAAATATTGGCAACGAAAAATTAATAACGCAGCCAATTATGAAACGAAACAGTGTTCAACGCAAACATCATTCATCATAAGGTACGCTATTGTGCGCGTGATGTCAAGCGAAACCGAAATAAATATATATCTTTTGTGGTTTTTATTTAAAACTAACAAAAAAATGGGCTGAAGTTTTATGTTTTTGATAAAACGCATTTCATTTGCAGACATCGGAAAAGAAAAATGCGACTCATTTCGTAACACAACCGCATAAACTATGTTAACGCTATATAGTCTGTGCACACACTTTTGCGATATAACTTTGCTTTTAGGCTTTAGGTATTTTAAAATTCTATGCATGAATTTATTGCAAAAGAAAAAATGCTAAAATTAACGAAACAAGTCATTATATGCGAATCAATAAAAGCCATTATATTCAGGAATTTATATTTACAGAGATGTCATCTTCACGAAGAAATCTCTTTTCTCCGCCGAGCAATGCTTTTATTATTACACTCTCTTTTATTGATTAGACGCGAGCAGTAAAAAACTAAATTTTTAACTTAACGTATTAATTTGATGTTTTTTAACGTTTCGTTTTCGTTAAGTGAAATGTAATCTTTCGTAATTTTTGCGCAAAACATTATTTTTGCCCTAAATTTAAGTGTTGTTTTGCGAGTTACGGTTTGAATAAACAATACGAAAAACTTTCCGAAATGAATTTCGGGATTAATTAATTTTAATAATGTGGCCATAAAATTACTGTGTTCAGCATAACTTTTTTTGCTGTGAGAATTCATTAACTGTTATCAATCTTTTTTCATCTGTTTTATAATTAGCTCTACGCTTGAAATATTTACGAACCCCTCGTCAATTTAAATAATTAATTTTCAGTGGTCTTTTCATATAATCTATAATTTCAGTCATAACTTTTCTCTATATAATAAAAACATCCCTACAATATGTTTCGTCTTTATCTTTGGATTACAGAATGGTTAAAACAAAATCAAAATATGATTGATTCGAGACGTATTCAGCGATGCATAAACGAAGCGAAATGAAGAGAAAAAATTCACGCCAACATCGGATTGATTCGATATATTCTGCATATTTTACGATATGATAAAAAGTTTCGATCAAAAAAAACGAAATGCATTCTGTAATAACAATAAAATCAATTCCGGAGAAATAGATTAAAATAGAATATGAAATTTGATTTTTTTTCGGTTGCATTTCTTTCTTATTGTAAATTTTTGGCAAAAATGCAATATAACTTTATTGTTAGGTTTGAGCGCAGATTTCCATCATTTTATTTTGGAGTTTTTTGTGTGTGCGCTCAAGAAAATCGCACTTCAGATAAGTTATTAGTGGGTGTTATTCTAACATTAATTGCATACTCTCTCACATCTGCATCGAAATTAAAATACGAATAATACTCCGCAAAAACATTCGTCGCTTTATATAATTTTGTTTTGTGAGATTTACACTCGAAATAATGACACTTATTAATTACAGTTTACTTTAGAGTCTAATAATAAAGTTATTTACGGGGAAAACTGAGGATTGTGTCGGTTTACGAGTCTGGAATAAGTATATACTTAGCGAAATCTTAACTTTAAGCTTGCATTACGTTGTCCTTCAAACTCATGTTTGATTGACTTTTGAAATGGTAAACTAGAGTTTAAAGATCGCGATGTAATGTATTATTCTAGTAGTAAATACGCTTTAATGGTTTAAGTGACTAAAATCTTTACTTATGAGTTAATTGTGCTGCACTGACAGAATCCGTTTTAGATTTAGATTCGTTGCTTACTTTGAACTTACGAGTTAAGCCTAAATTATCAAAACTAGAAAATAAAAGCGTGTTTTCAAAAAGTTTTTAAAAAATAAGAAACAGTTTCATTTCTTATGCGTTACTAAATAAATTGCCTTATAGTATATTTTGTTTTTGAATTTAATGTAATTTTCACGTGATTTACAAACAAAAATATTGCGTAACAGAGTTGAGCAAAAAAAAGGTTTCGATCGAAAACGTAAACAAAATTATGAAAACTTGTCAACACATTAAATTCTATGATAAGCGATATTTAAAAAATAAATAACAAAATTAAATCTTTTGAAACAAACCGTACTTTGTTTTATTACTACTTTATGAGATTTTCTCAAATGATTATGTTTCTTCTGGTTTAGTATAAATATTTTGAGATAGTATTTCATGGAAGAATAAAAAATTGTCATTTATATCGTACATATGAACTCCAACTGTTATCCATTACCAGTAATCTCCTATTAGTCTCCCATATATTTTGAAATGTTATGCAATTGATTCGACCTGAAAAAAGTGTAAGTTTGGTCATTTTATCGGGAAATATTTCTCAAGTTTATCCTTCTCTTATAAAGCGATGTCCTTTTAAAAACATTATCTTTTTAAATCTTTAAAGTCAGTGATTAGTCACATGAGCCAAGAATTTTTCCACCGTTTGATTTTGATTACTTGTTATTTGATCGCATTAACGGTTTATTTTTAGTTGAGTTTTTTTACAAATATCAAAAGAAAACTGCAATTCTCTTTTACATTGAAACTGATAATCACTTAATACCATATCTACTATTTTCGAGCACTACTTGAAAAAATGTTGCGTTCCATCACTATTATAATTTTTGCTGAAAATTAAGCTAAATTTTCGCAGTTTTATTAGTTTTTTCCGGATAAAAGCCTAAAACATTAGATGACAAGTAAATTAATTTGGTTAAAACCAATTTGATCGCCAGTTTCATCATATTTTCTGACTGCGAAAAGTAGGTCATCGTTAGATCCATCACACTTTCCACAACTTTCAACGCTTATTATGAATGTACGGAATTTCTGTACATAATAAGAATTCTGTGGTCACTCAGTCTGTATTTGACTCGAATTCGCTGCTATTAATCAAACGGTTTTCAAGTCCAATATTTCAACGTTTCAGTAAAATTGTTTTATTTTTGTCGATACAGTATTTTACTTCAATGTTTGTGCGCATTTGGTTTAACTCATCCGCAACACAGACAACACATCCGTTTGCGATTAATTTTCAATCAGTTGCTGGTTTCAAATAACACTTTACTTACGAGGAAAATACTATGTATTTGTTTGGTCATGAATTGTATTTTTTAAAAATTTTACTTATGTCTATATTGGTAGCGATGCGATGAATCGCTGTTTATCTTAGACGTGCTTTTTTGCTATTTGTTAAATCACTAAACTGATGATCTTTGAAGACAAACTGGGAAAATAGGGAAATCTCTTCGCAAGAGCTTTGATTCACTAATGACCTCATTATTCAAATGCTGGAACACATAAAAGAAATTATTCATTTATGTTAATATAGTATACTAACTGTTATATGGTGTAGAAAAGCCATTCTAAGTCATGGATGGTTTGATACTATTGTTAGGATCGGAAAAATTGTGATTTTTGTTATTTTATGTCTATGAATATTAGCAATTTATTTTTTTCTGCGTAGATTTAATTTTCGCGAGCAATGAAAATTGTTTTGTTTTATAGAGAGCTTCAAAATGTATAATTTAATATATTTTAAATAATAAAATAGTTTGTTGATTCGATTTTAAATCACAAATAAATACAAAAAGCAATTGATTTAAGCATTTAAAGTTTAAAGCATAGCATTTATTTGTTACTAATTTTATGAGTTTGAATTTAATATTTGCCATTAAAAAACACATTATACTTCACTAAATTCACACTATCATTAAATCTTATACTTAACTTTCGCCACAATAACTTTATTGAATGTAAACAGATATACGGACAGAAATATCCATCAAGCAATGAAAATCTTGATGACAACTACGTATTTTGAAAATTGACAAATTCTGCGATCAAAATAATTTTTCTATAAATTTTAGATCAGTTTGTTGTATTATATATATAAGCGTTTCTAAATTCATTGGTTATACCGTAGTATACGCTCCCAAATACCGATCAAATCGAATTTGACATAAAGTTGGCTTAACATTTCAAAATCTAATACATCAAACTGAAGATTTCAAAATTTTATTTACTATTTTTAACATATTTTTAAAATAGCGGTGCTTCGGACCTCAGCTTAATATACACTATCTTTTATAAGAATCTCTTTCAATCAATTATTCTGGTACTGTATCTATAATATTAGATACTGTGCAACATTTAAAGTTATATAAAGTTTACGAAATTTTATCATCAAATAACGAGTATTTTTGTTTTTCAAATAATTTATTAAATTTTATGAAAATTTTTTAAATAACTTGCATAAAAACCTTTGTTAACTATAGAATAATAGGCATATAATATCATTTAATAACGATAATTAATTTAATAACGCGTTAAAACTATAACAAACATTAATGAAAGCGATATTAACAGTACGATATTGTTAGCGATATTGAAATGTTTGAAAGACATTGATTTGATCACTAGTAGCGGTGCATAATTTTTATTAGTCATACAATCGTTAAAGTAAGTCTCATCAACAGTCATGATATCGGCGATACCATTGCATATCGCATTTTTTAGCTGATGTCCAAACGTATCCCTATCTCTAATAATCCAATACATATTGCAATCGCACTTCAATTGATTTGCCGACAAATCGATTATGTTTCGCGAGTCGATGTTCAGTATCGGCGAGAAAATTGTTTCGTTCAACGATTTCAGTTTATTATTCATTAGCATCAATCGTATCGGTCTTTTCGTGTCTAAGAACGAGTCGATCTCAAACACCCTTTCGTCGATTTGGTTCGACTGTAGATCGATGTTAATGAAGTGATTCGATGGCATCTCGAAGTCGAACGAATGCGCTGATATCCACGATATATTCGGCGCCACAAATTGAATGTGCTTTAAGTTTGGCAATTCGTAAAATGCGTAGTTTGATATCCTTGTGATAGACTTTGAATAAATGATAATCGTTTCGAGTTTCGCTTGCTTTCCGTTAATGTTGCGGAATGCGTGCGACGGAAACGTATTCAAGTGATTCAGCTCTAACGTGATTTGTTTGACATTCACTAAAGCGCTCAGCGAATCAAACAGTTGATTGATATAATCTTTGCCTAACTTTGATTCGCCTGTAGCCGAAAATATTTGTACTCTTTTGGCGGTATTGTTAAACGCCGATGACTTGATTTTTGCGAGGCTTTTCGCGTTTCGAATCGTGATATTTTTGAAACTGATGTCGTAAAATAAATTATCGTCGAGTTCTTCGATGGCTGTGTTCTCGAATATGAAGTCTTGGAAATTTTTTTCATTACTGGCCAAATGTTGGCTGAGTTCGAGAAACGCGTGCTTTAAGTTATACTTTTGCTTTCCGCCGCATATTAGGTTATTCTCATAGCAATAGCAGGCATACAGAGCGCGACTTGAAGGACACTTCTCGGCAAAGATGGTATGCTTCCCACTGTTGGCTATTATCTCAATGCACAGTACACTGAAAAATAGTCCTATTTTATAAAAAACCAATAACACAATATTTTATTTTCGGAAACTTTTTATATTCGTTTATAATATAATAGAAAATAGAAAAAAAGTTTAAGTCTTAAAAGTTAAATCTCACCGCAAGTTTTCATTTTTCTTCTTTTTCTAACTTTTATAAGCGTATATCACATATTTCTTTAATAGCGCAATATATTCTAATCCCACGTCTCAGTTAGTCTCATCCAATTTACTTACTCGTCGAGTATTATGTGCTCTAACGTCACATCTCTCTTCTCAAAATTACAGTAGTTTTTGTTAAACTTAATTCCAAAACGAAAATACTTTAAATATACGGTAGAAAAATAACCAAAAAAGAATTTATATGTGTAAGATATTGTGCTCGCAATTGTGTGAATTTTATTTCTGGTTTGAAACGCTTTACTCGCGTAATGTGTTATCGATTTTTTCGTGTATCCAAAGTCAAACCTACAAATATGGTCCAGTAGTGAGGTTTATCGCTATTTTATAACCAATGTTTAATTAATTTTTATTTACCCTTTAAATTTTTTCCTTCTCATATAAATATTCTTCTAAAAACGATAAGCACTCGTACCAATAAAAAGTTTAAAATTTTAAATAATATGTTCTGTAGAAAATAAAAATTATAGATCTCGTCGAATACATTGAGATTATTTTATCATAATTTTTTATTAACAATTATACCCCGAGTGTTAATCTTAAATAATTTAAGTGTTGAAAAAAGGAACAATTTTGAAATATATTTTCAAGAAATTAGTCCCAATAAATATTGATCATTTTCTTTAGCCTTAGCTCTTTAAAAATACCGGTAAGTAAATCATATGTTTTATGATAACCGGTTAAATTTTTTACCAACATTTGTTTAATAAAATTAAATCAAAAATTTAGGAATAATTTAACTGTAAGTGTATACCATAAATAAGTTAGACTGTAACACTTTCATAACTTATGATTAAGCGCAGTATCACTAAAGGATATGTCTTAAGTGGTTTGATATACAGTAGTTACAGGAAATGAGTGGGCGTTTACTCGCGCTGATACAAGAATAAGTAAACCATAGCCATCGACCATTAAGTTGTTTCAAATTAAATTATGATTCTCTACTTAAGGTATAAAACAAATCAAATAAGTTTAAAGATTAACTTCAATAAACGCTAAGACGTTTAGCAGAATAATACTGAAATTTTTATTAAACCGTTATCGCAGCGTAAGTTATCAAAAAAATTATGTTTTCCATTAAATTTATATATATATATGTAACGTAAAGTATTTTTTTAAATTACTATTCGTTTACTATATTCTATTAAATAAATATAAACGATAAAAAGCTTATTTCCATTAATCCAATTAAACATTAGCGGTTTCTTACCTTCCGTTAAAACCTTGTGTAACAGTAAGAATTTTGACGTTAATTAGGATGAAGGATGTGTTTATTATTTATAGCAACAGTATTATTCCTCGTGTGAAGAAAATTTGAAGAAAAGTAAATGCTTTATGACAATAACGCCCACTTCTATTTGATCAAAAGCGTTGGTTTTGCGTAACACTGTTTACCAATTCCTTTTTAAGAAAGAATTTCACATTAAGAAAATGATACAAAACATTGAATTTGAAAATATATAATAAAAACTTGAGAATATCTCAAAATAAAAAGTGTTTTAGCAAAGATTTTTTATTAGTGATCTTTGTAACCGATTATAAGACCGATAGTGATCGGTAATGATCGCCGCTATAGAAATTTATTACATATAAAGTTGATATTAATACCGATCGATAGATTTGTTTTATCTATAGAATTATTTTGTGATCAAAAATTTGAACTATTTTATGGCATTTTTTATGATTCAACTAAAAATGCTTTAATTTCCAAAAAATACTGTTACAGCAGAGACGGATCAAATAATATTTTCATTTAATAAAAACTTAATTTAAAAAATATTTTTTAACGAAATATTGCATTCTAGTTTCGAATATTGTTCTAATACTAAATTTTGAATTTTATTTTCAATAATCAGTTTTTTAAATTATTCCGAATTATTTAATAAGCCCGGTCTTCCCAAATATTTATTTTATACCGGTTATGTCAATAATACCGGTCGTGATCGTCAGTTTTTTAGTATGACTGGTAAAGAAGGTCGCTATTTATATTATAATTGCAATAATAAAATGAAAAATTAATTTACAGTACAGTATGTTTGGGTAAAACAAATTGACACTTACAGAATGTATAAGGAGTCAATTAATAATTTTTTTAATATTTGAAATAATTATTAGCAATTTTTATTCTATCTATGATTTTAGCTGTTCATTATGCTTAAGCGCTTATTTAGAATAATTTATTTCTTATTATAGTTTTATGTTGAGATCTCAAAAAGTTTTAATAAGGTTTCTAAAATTAAATATAATTCTTACTTGAGAATAGTTTCGGCAGTTCCAAACTTTAAAAGTTTAAATCAAGACGACGTTTCGACTAACTTACTTTTAATCATTATTCAATTCTCAATACTAAATGCGATGATTTTATGAGCAGTTTTATGCGTTAACATTATATGCATAACATTTTAGTTTGAAATTAAAAACTTAATGTAAATAAAAACTTTTTATAAACAAAAACATTTTCGGTGTGAGAGCATAGTAACTAATAACCGCGAAAAGCTCAAGACGAGCTTAAGCTAGCTTGAGCTGAGCTGAGCTTAAAGCTCGATTTATTGATGCCCAGGAGGTTGTAGCTCAAGGTTAAGTGAGCTTAAAAAATAGGCTCTGGCTCGAAGCTCAGGGTATTGAGCTTATTATCCGACAAAATATTTACATTTCTCATTTAATTAAATTCTTACTATAAATTTTTTTAATACATTTGAATTGAGTATAATTATTTAAATAATATAAAGACAGAGTATTTGTATTAAAAACATTTGAATATACTTACTTGTATTTCATAAACCATGTATTGTTCGAAACTTTATTTATTTATGAAATTTAATTAAAATTATTAATTATGTTTAATATGACAAACATTTTGACATTTTGCTATTTTTTATAAGCTCAAAGCTCAAGCTCAAGCTCAGTATAAAAAATAATATCAAGCTCAAAGCTCTGTGATAAATAAGCTAGAGCTTGTTAAGCTCAAGCTCAAGCTCAGCATATTTGAGCTTATTGCGATCATTAATAGTAACAAAAAATTACTTCACACTTCAAATAAAAATAAATAAAGGGATATGTCGTATTTTATACTGAATTATAATGTTTTGACTCTGTCTAAATAAAATAACATTCACAGTAAACTGAATTTTTTGTTGTGTAAACAATATTTGCATTTATACGTAACTGACGAAAACTGTAAAACACTACAAAACTGTATAAATACTACGAATTTAGTTACAGCAATGAAATAAATTCATAAATCATTTAATCAATTTTGTCGTGTATCTTGTTTTAAAAACACATCGAATTTGAATTTGGATTAACATAAATTTAAAATTATGATTAGTTCAAGAAATCTCAGATTTTAAAATTAAATCATATTTAATAACGTTTAGGTCAGCTGTAATATTTATTGAATAAAAATGGATAAATTCAAAAATTAAGTTAATTTAATTAAGACTTATTTCTAAGAATTTGATAAAATGTTGTAAAGAACAATAAATGCTTATTTAAATTCAAAAATCTAAGAATTTTTTCTATTTAATAAGTTGACATTAGTAAAAATAAGCCCATAATAATTCTTAGATAATTGATGACAGAAACTGCTTTCCCTTTAAATATTTCTCGCAAATTGTTTTTAAAATATTTAGCATAAGTGTTCGAAAAATACTTCATCACAATTATGGCGTAATTATGATATCATTTAAGCTTATGGCGTAATTTAAATAACAATTATTATACAGTGTAAATGTACCCTTGGATAATATATACTTTGTTACTATTTTAATACACATCCATCTGTCACTTTCACGTTACAGTAAGTTTTGGAAAAACATTGTGTAATTATTGAACCTGTTTTATGGACTTGTTTTTTCTTAAATAATCATAAGAGTGTTTTAAATACGTATTAAAGCGGGGAATATTAGGGTTTAAAGTTAAAGTTAATAATGATTCTCAAACAGTCTCATGATAAATATAAAATATTTTGATTAAATATGATGGATTATATTCCTTGATTCTAAGATTCATAAATGATTGCTTCGTAAAACTGATGAATTGTATGATATGGTGGATCCAATTCTCACAAAACCCTCTTTTGGTTCATTATGGTTGAAAATATATAGAAGCATAAAAAGCTTGTAATTAAAGAATAAGTGAAGCCAAACAAAACTAGAGGTATTAAACTGAAAGGTATTTTTGTATATCACTGTAAATCAAAGTACATGCAAAGGTAGATAATGTAATAAAGCACATGTGGTGGCATTTTAGCGAATACTTTATTTATACATACGAGATGTATATATTTTATTTTTGACAAAAAAAATATTAAATTACTTTATTTACATTAGGAATGTGTAAATAATCAGAAGAAAAAACGATACGCAACGTATATTTATATCCATTGTGTTATACAAATATTGCTCTGCGATGAATGCTAATAATTTTTTTAAGTTTGACTAATAAATAATATTAGCGAATAAAATTAAATTTCTAAATGTAAAGGCAGTGTGCATAATGA
>JAQGAW010003551.1:0-12330 GCA_034698025.1 Phthiracarus crinitus | reverse complement strand
CTGTGATAGTTAATTCTCATATAGATTTTCTTTATATGAGTGTGTTTTATATCCACTCTATGCAACTGGGAATGAATTGTTCTATTTATTTATTAAAACTGCACTAAACTAAGAAACAAAAATACATTTAATACATTGAAAGCACAATTGAGAAAAGAGATTGATATTCATTCATTCATTCATTGATGTTAATACAATGCGTAACTATTGATTGGACAAAAAAGCCTATACTGTAATGCAATATACTGTACAGTATAGTGTAGTGTAGTGTACATATAATATCAGGTCATTGTATTATACATATTCGCCTTAACATATCATAAAATGTATTTTATTTTATAGATGACAAACTTTGCTAAGTATATACTATTAACAAGCAATAAAAATAAGCATAAATTTTACTCTTTATACCAATAAAATTAAAACAAAAGCCTAAGCGCTAATAAAACAATTTATACTGTTTTTTATTTTACTTCAATCAACTCTTATTTTTGATTCAACTCGTATGTCAACTAAAATTAAAAGATAGAGATCTAATGCTGTTTCGAGTTTAATAAATACTTTTTTAATACAATTTCTAATTTCGATTTCAATATTAGATTTCAATGATTAAATATATAGCAAAATATATATACGAAAACGTATAGCAAACAATTTATTATGCTTTTGGTTATACAAAAATAAACGAAAATTAACTCAAAAACTATCAGTTCATTAATTTTATTTTATGAAACCATAAAACAAGTTATAAAAATTTATTTCAGTTTTTTAATCTCATTTATATTGCGAGTTTCGATTTCAATTAAATTATAATTATATCGTGTTTTTATTTTTTAGTTTTTTAACGTTAAATTTTCTTAAAAGCGAAATAACATTTAATATTTATCAATCAATAATAATAAAAATAAAAATTACTAAACTATTGGATAATAAACGAATAAACGGTTACTTAAGGCAAAATGCAAATATTTTACTTTAAAATTTGTCGCGTGTATTACACAAAAACTTTATTAGTCTCGCATAGACTCGCATATATGCTTAAATATGGTTTGAGAGCGCAGTATATCTAATCAATTGAGAGAATATTTATCAATAGTGATTTGACAGCTAAATTAGTTATTAATATATAGTCAATTTGAAAGTTATATTGCAATCATTAAATCAATATAAGGTGAAAGATGCGCTTCTGTTACTGTTAACTCATAATTCTAGAATGTGTTACAATTTAGTGACACTCAATATAAAGTTGACTCTATATTTGTTTAAGTTTTATTTGACTTACCAATAATAAAGTATAAACTGGAGCTCAGTTACAATAATATACTGTACGACACAAACGCGAAAAACACCACAATTATTGGCGACTAACCAGTACTAGAAGAAAAAATAATTGAGATAATCGAGGAAAATAATGCAGATATACCTGAACTAGAAATGGCAAGATCTCACTGAAACTGTGTGTAAGAAAATGCTTTACAGTAGATATGAAATGAAGAACTGATAAAATGGTTGAGAAAGAGACACCGAATAATTGTACATTTATCGTAAAGAAAAATATATTGCGAGAGAGAGAGAGAGAGAGAATGTTTTTTTTAGAAAAATGGGACCGGTTTTCGACTAAGAAAAAAGTGTATTCACTAAGCATAGTGTGTGACATATCCTCCAGTATAATATAAAATGTGAAAACTGAAAAAACAACGACCTATACTTTTATTAATCTCACTAAAAATGATATTAACACCAACAGTGCTGGTGATGTGATGCAAATTCAAAATATGCTTTCATTTGAACACAACGGGGAACTGTTTGATTAATGGCATCTTAGGTGAGGAGTAATATTAAAATGACTTTTGACACAGGAATGTATGAATTATGTAATCGAGGAGAAAGACCCAAACGATATGGCGTTTATACGCTTAAACCAGTCAAGAATATGGCTTTCAACCCAATATGTCTCAATGTGATCGTATAATTTAAAAGATTAAGACACAGATTTTATACTGAATTAATTAAACTATTAATGCACTCGAAGTTAATGCAATCGAATCAAACAAAAATCAGTGTATATCTGCGACTTTACTACTCAATTGAATTAATGGCTAATGAGTAAACCTAATAATGAAATATTAGGCCAACAATTTATTATAACATCAAACACGAAAGCAAAATAAAAATAAAATTGAAATTCACTTAAAAGAAAAATAATGAACACATCAAAAAATATTTATCATATAGTAATTGTGGCATAAATTGTGAGGAATTAGTGGAGTCAAACGTGAAACTAACTTACCATTTCATGAGTTATACCGTTGCGAGTCATGTTAAGGTCTCACCTCAGGGGTGGCTCAATATTACGCCAAAAATTAATTGATTTTAAAATTTTATAAAATAACTTAATAGAGCACAACATTTGATACACGTTTTCTTAAATAAATATTCACTTAACGATTATTTAGTTTACGGATGAAATTAAATAAGAGAAACTGCACAGCAAAAGGAAACGATGCAAATGAAACAAAAAAGAAATGCGAATAAAATTGTTGTACGAAAGTACACAAACAAAATAACAGTTTTTTTTCACTTGAAAACAACATTTAAAAACATGATTGGGTATACGATTGGGTCAGTGTTATTCATCGTTTTTATTTTACAGCACTGCAATTACAATTACATTATATAAAAGCTGGTGTGTTTTATAACGGGTAAAAAAGCATTTTGGCTTTTGGAGGGCTGATGCAATTTATTGCACATTTATGGCTTGTTAGAGGGTGTTTATGGTGCTTCTAATAGCTGGTTGAAGTGATTGAAGCCCCTCTACTGTACTTTTATGACTGTCACAAATGCCTGTCCCGTTACCTTTGCAAATAGACAATGTTATACAATTTCATAAGTAACAACAATTTCGAAATCAATACTAGTAGTCTATGACTATGAACGAGAATTATTATAGTTATGTTAGTAGTAAGTAGTAAATAGAAATGCAACTAAACTATTATGGGTGAGTAAAGCGAGAGTAGAAGGAAAGGCAGTGAGCCTCAAGTTGGTCGTACAATAACTCAACTCAAGCGCCCATAAACATCACTTTTTAGTGTTATGCCCCAACGCTACCAACAAAAAATCGCATAACAACATTGAAATACAACAAACGTTATACAACAACATTTAAAACAGATCATAATTAATCTCATCCTTTTTTATTCATACCTTTTTCGATATTTTATGTTTTCCGTCTGATATTGATTTATTAAAAAATAAAAGCTTAAGAAGATGTACTAATCTCACAAATTCATAAAAACTGACATTAATAATGATGCAATTTTAGCAAAAACTTTTACCGCACTCAACAATGCTATGGAATACTGTTTTGTTGCACCAAAAAATCTACTCTAAAATGCTTCTTCGCCTTTAGCATCGGGTGTGATAATGCTCGTAAAAGAGACCCACTCTCAGATCTCCATTTTGGTACAAAAGCAAAGCTAAGAGGCAAAGCAAGCCGTTTTAGTGTAATCAATCATTTTGGCGTTGGTTTCTGCCCCCTTAGAGTGCAGCGCAGCCTCGATATTCCCTACAATAGGATAGCTTCCACGGCGTGAATAATTCTCTTTCTCCCATTTGCTATGAAATTTATAGAAAAACACTCAACTATGCCAAAAATGAAGATACTATGCATTAAAAAATAATATCAATCGCAGTTTTCCGAAAAAATTTTTTAGAAATCTAGATTAACTACACGTAAAAATGTTTTTCAATTCAATATTAGTTTCATAAATCGAATCAAAAAAATTTTTGGTTTTCACTTACGTTTTATATTCCAATTTTGTTTGTTCGTAGACAATGGAGCCATCGATTCGCGTCCAAATCAATATCAATAATTCAGATAAAAACTTGATCATCTAATTATTGTCAAATGATTACGTTGTATCGTTTAATTTGATAAAATGTTAATCCAATTATGAATACGAGTTGACAAAAACTAATTGAGTTACCATAGTATGGTCAATAGAGAGCCAAATAATTAATGCAATAAAATATAAAAGCGAAGAGTAGTGAGAGATGTGTGGATGTGTTGTACTGTAAGCGTGGGGTGAGAGTGAGTGAGTGAGAGTGAGAGGCATATCATCCCTATCATCCATAAAACACAGTTTCCATCATATCGTTCATTCTCTCTCTGAAGTGGCAAATATGACATAACATCTGCATATTCATGATATTCATGAGTGCGAGGATAAGGATAAAACTAACATTTATAATATTACTCACCAGTATTGCTAGTATTGCTAGTATTGCTAGTATTGTACGTTTAGTACTCATCCATTTAGGAGATAGCAATTTAAGTCTCAAAGACATGTTACGGAGACTATGCATGTACTCCAATGTACTCCACTTTTATTGTACAATCGTATCGCCAGTCAGTTGTACTCAGTTGTAGTTGTAGTCACACTATTATATCTGTGCTCCCATTCATTCAATTCATGATCACAACCAATATTTCATATTCGTTTTCTTTGAATTTTTTGGAATGAAATTTCAATGCTTTTCTAAACACGGGTTTCGTATTGCGTATGATATGTTGAGATTGTTATCTTCATCATCGATACCATTCATGTCATTGCTTTGTAAAAATACGTTTGCATCTATTTTACGTAAAAAATAAGTTTATGTAAAATAAAAAATTAAATAGCATTTAAAATGTTATTCAAAACTTACTTTTGACATTTTGTAAAAAAATAGTATTTTATTTCATAATTTTTTTATATATTGATGACACGTCTATACATGATATTTGTATGGTATGGTAACTCAAATAAATGACAGACTAACAGACTGACAGACTATGTATACAAAATAATACAGTAACTGTACACTCGTTTATCGTAACAACAGTTTGAATGATTGTTGCGTACAATACTGTATACACAACACAATATAAAAATATAATCATATAATATAATAGTAATAAACAACTCAATTCATTGTATAATCCATTCTTTTTATTATTATTATTTTTATTATAATGTATAAATAAACAGTAAATCGCTATAATATTTTGTTTTGATGCGTGTAATAAAACAGAATCGTATACTAAAAGTATATAAAATGTAATGAATGGCATGAATGAGATGAATGTTTCATTGATACCATTTAAAAGCTGTAAATTATATTATTATTAATAAATGACTAATAATATCTATTTAAATGTTTTTTTATTGCTATCAACAATCATTTCGATTCAATAAATACTAATACTAATACTATTACTATTACTAATACTATACAGTATATCCGAATAAATCATTAATGATATGTGTTGTTATGTTTTCTCACATAAACTCGTATAACTGAGGCTTAGTTTTAATATTGTTTATAATTAGAATAAAACCTTTGCATTGAATGGTGTGGTTTTGATTAACTGAAATGTTTAAGTGTTAATAATAACGCACTTATTTTGGTTGTGCCGTAAAATGAAGTGCCAGACACTGTACTGTGAACGTAATGCAGAAGAGTTGCAGAGATAGAGATAACTGTACTGTAGTGGTGTCAGTTTGAACACACATTTATATAGCTATATATTGCCTAATTGTACTGTAAAGCGGTCTCCAGTTCCAGATAAGGCAATGCAATTGATTCCCATTATATGACCACTGCTGCCGTAACTTTCAAACAGACGCTTCAATAAAGACGTTTTCAAGTTAAAGGTGTGTCGCGAATGCCATTTCAACCTAACCTTAAAAGTTAGTCAATAATAGCTAAACAATGCAACGTAAGCTTATGTTTGTTATGCCAAATGTTTGCAACATTTTAATGAAAAACAACACAGTATACCAATATAACAGTATAACTAACACTTTTCACGAGTTTACGCGTGATTTTATTTTACTTTTTTTGTTACTAATAAACAATTTCCAATATTCAGTTTGTATAAACAGTGTGCGTTTCGAAAAACGTGTATACATAAAAAATAACAAAAATCTATCGAAAATGTTATAAAATAATAAAAACATTTTATGTTTGTTTGCGCGAAACAAACAAAAAGAAATATAACCATAAAAAAGTTTAATTTGTTGCTCTCAGTGTAAATCTAAAACAGTGCGCTCAGAGTTATATCACTGGATGGTAATATACACGTTGATTATGATATTTTTATTAAGCTGTGTCTAAACAAATTATTTTAAGTCACTTCAAGACAAACACTTTTTTTCGTATATGAAACAAACTTTTTTTTATTTGTTAATCAATATTTGTGTTCGCGTATGACTTTCAAGTGCTGACACAGCATAACATCTCTTCTAATGTCATCATTAATCTCCAGTTTCGGTGACAGTTTGAGTGAATTTTGCATAAGAGTTATGGAACTGACAAATCGTTTAATTTATTACTCGTTTCACTGTTTATTAATTTTTTTTCTGACTCGAAAACTTTCGAATAAAGTAACTCAATATAATCTTCTAAAAGTAATATTTAACAATTTATTTTTTGATTAAAAATTTACTTATTTATTTTAGGGTAAAAGAAAAGGTTGAAACATTAATAATTGAATTCGGAAGCGCATCCATCAAAACACTGGTCAATCATATAAATTATTTTAATGGATTATACTAGAAGTCGGTATTTGCTGATTTCGAAAGCGAAGCAATTTCGAGTGTCGTCATCAGATTTACTATAAAATAGGTCTAACTTTATGGGGTTCGAAATAAATAATAAACACGAATAGGGGTAACATTTGTTTTTTTGGTGCACAGTTGAGCTAAATGTTTGGTTTGCTGGGAGGAGAACGTCGTAACGTCGTGACCACCTGTGTCTTAAAATCGATAGCACAATATTACAGTTGAAAAATATTACATACTATTTCATTGTTGCCGACGCTCTGCAAAGTAATTTTACGGATACCTCACTTGATCGCTAAAAAATGCCAAATGGCTTCGTATTCGTAATTATAGGTTTGAACTGAAACAACGAAATTACATTGTATACCAGACACATATTGTGTCATATTTGATAGACTCTCACTCTCTCTCTCACTCACTCACTCATGTTTTTTGTTTATTATTGTTTGTGTGCGCAAATTTCATATAAATTTGTATATGACTTTAATATATTATTATTGTAAGTTCAAAACGTATTTTTGACAAATATTGTATATTGATTTATGTGTTTTTGTTTGAAGTCTAACTACACATAAATTGTAATTATTATGATTGCGATGCAAACACACAAGTTTTACCCTAAATTTTCGATTCACCAGTTAAAAACGCGTTATATTTTTAATGATAATTGCGGTGAATAGATAGATATTTAATATTCTAACCATTTTTTCGCATAAATAAAACTAGAAAAATCGCTCATTTTGTATGATATCACGAATTTCCTATCGATTTTATTCTGCTCATAAAATTGTGATAAAGCTTCGGTCATCTCTTATAAAAGTAGAGATAACTAATACTAAAATTGCATCACATATCTATAGCATAGCATAGCATAGCATAGCATAGCATCGTGCAGTACATCACTGGCTATTCTTAGCGATCTCATGGGAGGCATGGTTGGGGCTGTCATTGTAGAGCACTGAATATCGATTTCATCTCAGAGTAAAAGCTATGACATAACACACATAAACTCTCTTATCAGTGTGTGGGTGGAGTAAAAGCATGCGACGAGTTTAGCAATTTATTTTGTTTTCTTCTGCAAACATCAATAATATCAGAGCGATGATAGCGAAAGAAATAGAACTGAGTAATCCATGCGAGAGAGAGAGAGAGAACTTAATAACTAAAGTTTTCTCTTTTTCGAGTTGTGAAAGCTTTCTCTTATCATTTTCGATAGGAGAGCGAGTGAGCTAAAGGTTTCTCATAACGGAAGCCTAAAATGGATGATAAATTATCCGTAACGCGTTATGATGATGATATTGCCAGAATAGCTGAAACTTCTAAAGCTAACACTAAGCTCTGTCTCAATATAACTTACTTCGCCATACAATTGAAAACTATAGAGCTTTTGGGTTTTGATCGATATTTCAGGCCGTATTTATTTACACACTTTACTCAAGAAATTGTGCACTAAAACTAAAATTTTATGCATCGTAGTGTTAGAACCTTTTAAATATGTATGATATATATAAATAAAAATTTATATTTTCTGATTGTTTCATTATATTACAGTATTTTCAATATTTTTATTTTCACATTAAATAAATAAATATACTGATAAAAGATAAGAAAATTCAATGTTAAAGCTTTAAGTGAAAACCAGTTTTGATGCAAATATATAAAATTTATTACCGAAACATATTTCAAGTTTAATTAAAATTAGAAGCTATCGGTTTAATCTTATTTTAAATTATTGAAAGATACATATTATATGGGAAATTGTGGAAAACATAAAAACAGAGAGAAATTGATATTTGAAAACGAATTAATTTTTTTTAATAATAGCATATAATCGTTTTTTTGGAACATATCAAAAAAATGTGTGCGCGACTAGAATTGAGTTTGAAAGAAGTTATAACTGTTTGTTGCATTAGTGGTCTTGATTTATAATAGAATATACGAAATCTGAGAAACAGCATTGCATTGCATAATAATTCACTCAGCATGTAATTCTTGCTGCAGTATCTCTCATTGGTTGACCTTTGATTTGACCCCAAAGAAAAAAATAGGAGGACAAGGATGCCGTAAATTGTGATTTGACATTTATCCAATGGGGAGAAATGCATCGATTCACGACTGGGGAGTTGGGGTTGAAAGAAATAGAGGAAAATGTTATGCGTATGATATGAACACATACTCTTAGAGGGAAACGAAAAGAATGAGAAACTAAATAAAACAGAAATGCACGGAACTATTGGTTGCCGAGCGAAACACAAAAAATGGCAGCTGTTAACGACCAGATTAGATTAAACTACAACTGAATCAAAGAGGAAAAACGCTTTTACGTAATAATAAGCTAATGTTTAAATAATAATACATTGTATAAATAACTAGTTTTAGCGGCTTTACACGTGTTTGCGCGACAAATGCGAGCAATATTATGTATACAATAAATACTACATGTATACTAATATACAGTATAATACAAATGATGTAAAATATGAGTGAAAGATAAACTCATTATCCCATATCATTGAAATATACAGCAATATATATCTATTGCAATAAAAAGATGAATAAAACGAAAAATAAAATAAAATAAAGAATGAAAAATAATAAAATAAAACCTCTGGTAAAATATATAAAAAATAGTTGGTAAAAATAAATAAAAAGCGCATATTGAGTGGTTTGGTTTGCTTTGCATGCATTTCAATGCATTTGAATGCTTGTTAGGCAACATTCAAGTGCTTATATTGAAATAGTTGAGATACGCTGGTCTCAGCATTGACTCGCAAGTCTCATTAAAGTGCTCGCAAATAAATTACTTTCTATAAACGGTGAGCCGACAAATTCATTTGTAGACATACAAAGTTAAAACTTTTTCCATTTTAAAAACTTTTAAAGCGAGTTTTAATGTTAGGAAAAGCGTTACGCAATGCAGATTTATGTGTATGTGTGTGTGCTTAGAGAACAAGTACAATATTATTGATTGACTCTCAAAGCGAACATAAGAATAACAATATATAGGTCTTCAAATATAAATTTAACTCTATAGGTTCAAAAACTTGTAATAATACACAATACAGAGTAGATGTTGTGAGACTTAGAGAATACAGTATTATTTAAGGGCGGTGTTTCTATTTTTTGTGTTTTGAGTTGTTTATGACTGAGTTACGAAGTTTCACTGATGCGGCAGTTGAGCACAAAGCATGAATTATTAACTAGCACTGCATAGCTCTGACAACCTTTGGTACCTTTTGCCAAACACTGTAATTTTCTGTACTGAGATGTGCCAAATCTTGTGTCAGCATTAAAAAATTAAAGGCAAAACTGTAACATCAACATCAACAACAGCTGTTTCTAAAGATAAACTACACAACTGAAACTGCATCGATAGCACCCATACTCTCATACTTTGATCCTAAGTTTAGTACAGTATTTCGATGTTCTAGTAGTAACTGTTCCCTCTAACAGTGTAACCCAGAAGTTAACTGTACTGGAATGTAATTTATCAAAAATTATTTCTTAATCACTATTTTGACAAATTTATGCACCAATGATTCAAATTTTAAAAGCTCATTGAATTATTCACCAAAAAAGATACATCAATAAGCATTGCGCAGCAGATCCATAACGTTGGATAGCGTGGCATAGCGTGGCATATGATGGCATAGCAATACTGAAGCACACATCACATTCAGCTGCGGCAATACTAACTTTTCTTTATGCATTAACTTAACTTATGCTTATGCTCTTTAAATCTTATATTGAACAGCAGTCACTAAAAAGCCTTATTTCGGTCTCTGAAGCACACTTCCGCTCCATAGACTCAAATTTGGTTTTCTTTATGTCCATCTGAATGCTCGCCGACATCATCAACATTACAATAGATTTTAACCACAATATTGAAGCCGGTCTCGAACCCAATTCAACAAAAAGAAATTGTAAATCAAACTATAATCTCAACAATTGTTAAGAATACATAACTTATTTCTGCCAATAACCTCAACACTTAACCAATATATCAAAATCAAACTTTTGTTTTTATTTTTCTTATCGAATAAAAAATTCACAAAAAAATGATTAGTAGTTTTATAATATTGTTTATGTTTTAACAACTAATTTATACGTTTTAATGCATTGTAAATAACAGTCGTATTCGCTGTTTTATGATTAATTTGATGTCACTTAAATGATAATTAAAAAACAATAATAAAACGAAAGTAATAATTCGAGAGTGAATACTGTATATACAGTATAGTATAAAAAACAAATTTGAAAAAACATTTTTTGATGGTATGAATAGATTTGAATTAAAGTTTTGTTTAATGTTTAATAAAGTGTCACCACTCCCATCAAATTAAATTCAACATAAAATAATTTTTATGTGCCAACAATAGGGCACTAATAATAATTTTATGGCCATTACTTCGATTCTAATGTTTTGTTGTTGTCAATTACTAGCGGTTTATTATTTTTAGTGATGCTTCGCTAGCATTCAACCATAATATATGCATGCGTTTATATTTCAATGATAATAAGCAAAAACGGCAACAAAAATCACAGTGTCTGCCTGTCCTCCACACTCTTTCTACTATGCATTCATAACTAAAATACATTAAACGTCGTTGAGATGACAGAAAAAGGTGTCATATATTGACCCATAAAAGAGGATAGTTTGAATGATAGTTATGCCGTATTTTTTGAAAGCGGGGTTGGATTATAGCCAGAGTACCACACAAATGCTGCAATCAGTGAAGTTTGAGAAAGTTTTAATGTTTAACTGTTACCCTAATGTATTGAAAACATTCCCTCTCTTTATAGTCCGTAATGCGAAATCTAGCGGATTCTTACTAACATTATTTATTATTTTTACTATTTCTTCCAAGTCGTTAATTTTTGTTTGTTGCGCATAAATAAATCATTTTTATACAAAATATATTTTATAACTTGTTTTGAAATTTTAGCATATTTAATATTTGATTAACAAATTGTAAATTTCATACAATGTTTTTAAATGAATGAGAAAAATCATTTAAATACGGGTAAAACAAATGAAAACTTTAAAATACATTTTTTCATTTCGAATTATTTCATGGTATCTTAATTATTATATTAATTTCTAAAAATGTCTATTTATATATAAATGGTTCATTAATAAAATTATAGCTATATTTATTTATTAATTAAATTGCTTACGTATGATACGGTAAATCTATTATTAAATAAATAGTTTTAAATTCGGTCGAAAATAAAACAAATTTTTAACTATTTAATATTTTTAATTTATAAGTTTATTAATTAACTCTAATTTAATAAATCGATGGATTGGCTGTCTCTAAATCTGTCAGACTGAGTGTTCTTTAATCACGCAACAAATACACAGCAATTTAATGAATTTTATTTTTTAATTTTACATTAAATTAATTCAATTAGCAATAATTCAATAAATTTTAAATGTTTAAAAAATACTAGTAATTCCCATTCGCTTTGATCGTATAACTTACATACTCTGGCACTATTTATAGAGTTATTGTTAATAATTGCTTTACCGTACAGTATATTCATTAACTAGTTTATACGTGGCTAATATAGCTCATATAACATCTTATATTGTTTAATATAACTGCTATATATTATTTTATTATTGAAATATCGCGCTAAAGGTTATAGTAATAAAATTATTTTCCTTTCATTAGTGAGAGGAGAGAGAGAGAGAGAGAGAGAGAGAGAGAGAGAGAGAGAG
>JAQGAW010003550.1:0-12331 GCA_034698025.1 Phthiracarus crinitus | reverse complement strand
AATAATAAGGGATTTGATTTGATTAAAACTGGCGTTACAACAAATGGTAATACGAAAATTGATTTGGTATTCGCTCGAAACATTAAACTAGAAGTCAACGCTTATGAGTCTTATTTCTCCTATCATAAAGCTCTCTGGTTTACTATTTAAAAGACATGTATGAAAAATATTTTAGTTTAATAATATCAATAAAATATTGAAGTTTTTATGCGTTTAAATATATTTATTCATACAAAAAGAGTTAAAAATTATGAATTAATTTAATATTAAAAATTTTTAAATCAGTGTTTTCTTAAATACTATATATTATATTGAAAAGTGAGCTCTCTGTGAATGTGTCGTTCTTGTTTACTTTATAAACTAGTGCAGCACACAATTTGCATTTTTACACGTCATTTATTATGGCCCGTAATAGCGTATAAATCGTCATGCGGTTGCTATGATATTGCGCACGGATAGAGAGATAAACGAAAAAGTATTTTTTATATTATATATTAATTTATCCATTAGTTTGATTATGTTATAATATATATTTTAAAATCAATTGTAAAAATTATACACGTATAAAATTTATTAACGAAATAAAGTTATATCACTATTTTGAAATTTATTGATCAAAATAATAATCACTTGTTTGAATCAATATTCTATAAAATACGTATAAAATATTAATATAGATATTCATTTTATGAATAGAAATGAAAAACTACATAAAAAAGAAATAATTTCTTAATTTTTTCTTATCTTTAATTTTAATCTCTATTTCAATATAATTTTAATATTGTATTTCGAACATGTATCTTCATTTTATTGAATAAGTTATAAAAGATTTCACTGAAAAAATATTGTGAAAATACATATATTTTTTAAACGCAATTCCAAAATTTCAACAAAAATTAAAATATATTTTGGATATTATTGACAACAAGCATTCGAAAAAATTTTGCATTAACATGGAGTTTATTATTCACTTTATCATGTATTTAATATCGCTTCGTATCAGTTATTATATTTTTATATAATATGCTATTATTTGAATATTAAATTAAAATTTTATAATAATAAACTAAAAGTTTATTCGATGCAAAGGAAAATTATATTTAATCAAAACAAAATAACTTTTGTATTAACCGAAATAAATACAATATATCGGTATATTCAAGATTACAATCATAATAATTGGTCAAAGTTTATTTTTTGGTTATATTTCTTGTTCATAATTTGCATTGTGATGCTATTATTTCTGATAATTTATGGGTATATTTATATTTACATAAAACTTCTAATTATTTACGGTTTCGTGAACATCTCTTTAATTTTATTATTGGTACTTAAAAATGCATCATCGCTTTATTATGAAGCAAATAAGTTATACAAATATTTGAATTTGATAACATTAATCCAATCAAGAAAAATTTTTAAGGTTTGATAAATAATTGTTGCAAATCTTTAGTAAGTAAAGATCATTATGATGTTTTAGTCGATAATTTTTATGGAAAGAATTGGTCTAAAAACAGTTGGTTTTTATTGCGGAAACTTATTCATTATTAATTATTTAAGATTTTATCAAGTAATGTAACAAAAATTACAAATAAACTTCAAACATAATTACATATTTTCTTTTTAACAGATAATCAGTTTAATTGCGTTATACTTAATTAAATCGCATAAATACCAAATTAAACTTTTAAATTATGATCAATAATTTTTATTGTAATTTTATATTTTTTCTAACCCTTGACTTTCAATAAAAAATTTTTAAAAAGTGAAAATTATTCATTGAAAAGTAATAAAATATTAATAAAATGTAAAAAACTATTAAAAGAGCTATGAAACCCTTATAATCACAAACATAAAATATTTTAACCTAGAATAAGTATAACTAATAGAGACAGTGTCAAAATCATAGCATTTGCTACTTTTTTATTTCATAAGCTAGAGACATAAAAATTCATTTTTGAACGATTTAAGTAAACTGGAACAGTTTTAGCACCATTTGTATATTCTTTTTTTGCTATTTTAGATAATAAATGCTAAATTTGCGATTTAATGCTATTTTGGCTGAAAAATATTAAATTGTCTATTAAATCTGTTGAGTTTTTAAAACCCCTCTCCCAAAATATTTTTAATTGCCATCAAAAGGCGGCATTTTAAAATTTATAAAAATTTCTTAATAAAAAGAAGATTCAGAAAAATGACAATAAGAAGAAAAAAAGATTATTATAGAAAAATATAGTTAAAGCCCGACTTCGTCTGGCTGAAATGATTATAAATTTGAATAAAGAACAAATTCCATCAGTTCTAACGTTAATCTGCATGAACTCATCCTATCCAATCATGATATTAACCCGATCCATGTAGACACTACCCACCTACACAACCATGATGTTAACCACTCGGAACCCACACCTGACCACACGTACCCTACTCAAAAATATTCCAAACACACCCCGACCAACCCCAAAACACCCGACCAACCCCAACCCACACAATCCCATCCAACCCCACCCTATCACACTCCACCCCACCCCGCTCCTCTATACCGTTTCCCAACCTACCCCACCCTATCCTACCCCACCTTACCTCACCTTACCTCACCTAACCTCACCCCACTCCAACCCACTTCACCCTATCCCACAACTAAATTCAACTCATTCGGGAGGCGTTCTAGGAGCCAAAATGTGAATTTGATAAAACATTTTATTTTCTCGGAAACGGTTTAAGATTAAGAAATAAGTCTTTCATTGAAAAATATATCTTTTTATGTAGAACTTATAAATAATTTTAAAAATTTTTAGAAAATTTTTTTTGAAAATCTTATTTATTTTGAAAGTTTCAAATTAATTTTTGGGTTCATTATGGAAAGGGTGGCGAGCAAAGCGTAGTAAAATTTGATAGATATTTAAGAGTAAATAATTATCGAAAAATTTTTTTTTCAAAAATCTTAAGGGAAAATCTTAAGGTGAAATAGTATACTATTTCACCACTTTTGCCCTCCAAATATAAAAAATGTTTAAAATGAAAAATTATTAGTTAAATACATTCAAAAATTTTTTTATTGAATAATTAAAGTGCACAATTAATTTTTTTACACAAATAACGTCAGAAATACAATTTATTAAGAAATTTATTTCTAAATAAATTACTGACGTAATTTATTTAAATTAGAATAAACAATGCCAAAAAAATAAAATTTTTAATTAGTATCAATATTTTACTTTATAAATTACGTCAGAAAATTTTTTATAAATAAATTTCTTAATAAATGGCATAAACGTTTCTATTTCTTAATCTTAAACCGTTTCCGAGAAATAAAATGGTTTATTAAATTCACATTTTGGCTCCTATAACTCCTCCCGAATGAGTTTTTAAATTTTTGAAAAAAACTATATGCTAAGAAAATTGCCATCTATTCTAAAAAAATTACTATCTAAAGATCCTTTTTTGTTAGCTTATTTCTCCTATCTCTTTTGAGAGCTTAGTTTAATATGTTTTAAAATAAAATCTTCTCATGTGATACTTAATTACATCAATTATAAGCATAATCTCAAATTAAGCTCATATGAATCTTGAGTTTGTTTTTTATGCAAATTTTTGCCCTTTTATTAAGATACAGTATTGTTTAATGTATTTTTACATTTAAAATCTGGAAATAGAATTAACATTATAATGTTATTAGTTAAAAACAAAATTTTAGTGTATTAAATATTTTTAAGCTTACTTTAACTAAAGGAGCTATTGGATTTGTCTTTTCTGTATGTATGTATTGATTTATGTATATAGGCCGGTCATTATATTTATTCAGGGAATTTTGCTTTATATTAATAAAAGAATATTTTTCAAAAAAGTTTCCTATTTTCAAAAAATCATTGTTGAAAAAATAATTATTATTAGAATTCATTGTTGGAAAAATTGTTATGGATAAAAAACAATAGTTAAAATGTATTATAAATTCATTATTGAAAAAAATTTTTTAATAAAAAGTTTTCATTACGCAACAATAGAATTCTATTTTTAACGAAACTAAAATAAATTTGTTTTTAAAAAATAATTTTTTTATTTTCATTGTTGCGATAGTACTTAAAGGAGTGCTCACTAAATTATATGATTTAAAATCAAATAAAACATTTAGAAAAAATTTTAAGTTTACGATCTCTTTTGAATGAAAGCAAAAATAAGTTATTATTTGGAATAGAAAGTTCTTTTCCGTTAATCATAAAGAGAATCTTAATAATGGCATTTTTTCTATATGACAGAAGATATAATTTTATATTACAAAAATAATTATAATTTAAAATATGTATCAAAAATTTTAATTTAAAATTAGCTTTATTTTACACGATATTTTTACTCTTTTTAAGATAATTGACAAATTTATTCTTTGATTGTTTTAAAGAAAATACATTTAATAGCTTAATTAATTAATTAATATTTAATACAATCGAAAATTTCAATATTTCGCTGTTGTATTCTTTTAAAAACTTTCCATTTTATCAAAAACACTTTGTTTTTAAAAATATTTTCAATCAATCTGCATACGACTTAAAAGGTAAAAGTGCCATATTAGTCAATGTTCGACTGAATATTTGGGGCACATAATGGATTCAAATGGTGACAAACCTCTCAAGTTGAAAGTGGATGCAATTCTAAAAGCTCCAACACCCCGAAACGTATCCAATTTAAGAAGTTTTATAGGACTTATTAATTATTATGGGAAATACTTAAAGGATAAGTCCTTAATTGCTGCTCCTGTATACCAATTATTCAAGAAAAATGTTGTATGGAACTTGTCATCTCTACAAGATAAAGCTTTCAAGGATTTACGAAACGCTGTCTACCTTTCTTCAATCGTATGACTTTTCTATTTCATTCCGACTAACGAAGAATCATTCAAATGTTGATTACATTTCGCGATATCCGTTACCAGTTATCAGCGATCCATGTCTTTCCAAGGATTTATTGTATACTATTTCTAAAATTCATTCATTTAAGATATCGATACATGTCCAGTAACTCATTAACATGTGCACGATGCTACAAAGAAGGGAAGTCATTCATCACATACAGTCTGGATGGTTTTACGATAAAAGTTCAATCGAGGTCATTATGCCCTATTACATCTATAAAAGGATGTTAACATTCATAGATGGATGTATTGTTAACGGGTTTCGTGTGGTAATTCCTGCATCTCTTCGAATACGGATTTTACTTCTTAACATGAATGTCACACTGGTATCGAACGCATTAAAGCTATCGCTAGAGCATATGTATAATGGTCAACCATTAATGCTCCTGTGGATTGGTGGTTATAATTGAAGTGGCTATAATGGCTCCGATTACGCTGAAATACAATAATATTTTTCGAAAACAACTGTTTATCCCTGGTCCTGCAAAGGGCTACCATGGCAACGTGTTCATTTGTATTTATGTGGACCGCTTTATTGAAAAAAATTGCTGGTATTTGTGGGCTATTATTCCGAAAGGTTGAACGTCGCGCATTACTCTTCATTACCTGATTCGCATCAATTTGTTATGACGTTATTTTCATTCTTCGTTCCAGATGGATTACCGGAAGAATTGGTATTCGATTATTTTATTAAATTCACCTTTTCTATATTTTCCGATTTTAGCAATGAGCGAGGAATAAAGCACCGACTTTCGGCATTCGTCATTCGTCAAATCGAGAAGCTGAACGTTATGTCCTTGTCCTAAAGGATTGTTTGCGACAATTTAGATCAATAAAGACTGTTAGTACTCATACTTAATTTCCTGTTTACTTATCGTTCGATGATTCAACTGTGCTGTTATTTTTAAATTCAATTAAGTTGTGATAATTTATTTTTATTGAAATTTTTGGATTATATTTCAAAAGATTACTAAAAATAATTATTTTTTTATCAAAATCCTTTATTGAAATATTGTTCAATTAAATTCCTTTACTGGCAAATCTCAAGCGAAACTATTTCATGGCCGTTAACTTGAACAAAATGGAATTTGTTTCGTCATACCATCGTGAACATGTGGACAAAGCTCAACTACAATAGTTCGTTCTCCGATCAAATTTGTGCGCAGTTTTATCGTTGGTGATTAGGTCTTGGTTCGCGATTACTGGAATATGGACAAGAACTGGATCAAGGGAACCATCTCTGAAGCACATGTTCTTAGGAATTAAAAAATTTCGACAACCGTTGGTTTTTGGAAACTTCACATCGACGAAATAAAGAAAAGAATAAATGTTATTTCGGGTAGCATACATGAACCTGATTTAGAACTGGAGATAAGGCTTCAAATGAAACTTACGATTCTACAATTGAAGATTCTATTACTGATGCTGATCCTTCTTCAACTTATGATACTGAAGATATTACATAACCAGCATCCGATTTTACCATCATAACCTATGCAGAAGGTCCTCTACAGCGTTGTAGTACAAGGAAGAAGCCTTTCGATCGATAAAAACCGTAACTACAAATTTATATCTGCGGTGTAGGAATGTAGTGTATGTGACCCTATGTCACATAACTATTAGTGTTTTGCTTTCCAAATCTAATATTATATTATTTGTCATTCTTATTAATAGTTTAGTTTACAGCAATACTCAATTCATATCTTATTAATGTTATAATGAAGTATACGTTATGTATTGATTTATGTGTGCTTCACTTGTTGTTTACACTTAAAACGTTTCACTTTATATACAGTTTTAATAAAGCGTATTATAGCGTTAATCAGTGATTATGTTATTTCATTGATTCACTACTATACTTAACATTAATTTCACTTAAATAATCACGTGGTCATCAGAAGTTCGTATTCTTTAATTTATAAATTCGTAAACAGAAGTTGCTTACGAGCTTATATTTAAGTCAACTATTTTCGAACGTTAAAATAACAACTTTAATTAAATTTAGTTTTTTTGAAAAATGAAATTGCTTGCTAGAGATTAATGAACTTTTACTTAATTATAAATCATAAGTATATACATCAAATTAATTTAATGTCTTATTAACTTGAGTTTGACATTTGTTGCTATATTTAATTAAAATAAATATTAAATTATCATTAGTTATATTTACTATAAAAACAATTATTAACAAATTATAAATTAATTTTAAAAATATTATAAATAATTTTGGATCTTTGCAAAAGGGCAATAAGTTTTCAATACACTTATAATAAACCACTCATTGTTATACCATTAGATATAGATTAAAGTGCTAATCGTGAATTGATCAAGTGGTTAAAGTAATATGAATATCAATTGGGAACATTTATTGGAATGATCAAATCATTATAAAAAAATTACCAAATTAATTATGGGATTATAGTTTACTTTTGTATGACCAAATAGTTAAGAGAGCATTAATTGCTACACCTGCGAAATGCTGATTTGAAAAATATAATAACAAATGATCTATTATCAACTGACCATCGTAGTTACTTACAACCAGAACTACGAATTCGAAAACAATTACACGATGAAAGTTAATAATTAATTTTTTGCATGATATATGCGGATGTTATGGAACACCTGTATAATGGTATGAAGTTAGAAATTGCAAAAGCTCTTAGAGCATAATCTCATTCAACTGTTTTGGATTTAAATAATAGAGCAAAACAAATCGAAATGAGTATTGATGAATATTTATATTTCTAAGCTTTGTCAAATATAAGAAAAAAAGGAAATGACGAACAAAAAGGGTTAATTCATGGTTTAAAAGATATATTTTATAAAGTGAGTAGACAAAACCATAATAATAACTAATCGAGAAACTGAAATCAAACTTACAACAGACAATACATAAGAAATAATATAAACCGAAATTTTAATAATTTTACTTGTTTAAGAAATTTTCCTTCAGTATAACAATTTAATAACTCGTATCCTTATGATAACATAAACTACTGAAATAAAAGATGTCACCAAAAATTCAACAATAATCGAACAAAGTTTCTGGAGAATAATCAAAAACATGAATCATATCAAAAAAACATCGATTTTAATATGAACATAAAGAGTTTTGTAGATTTAAGAGTTTTGTAGATTAAATTTTATTACTTTTATAATAACTTTATGAATTATTTTTAAAAAGTATTAAAAAGTTACATAAATCAACCAAAGGTCGTCCTAAAAATTATTTAGTCATATGATAATCTTTTATTATTTTTCTCGTTAAAAAATTTCTAATAAAGATTATGGAGGCTCGTAAGCACAGGCTTTATATCCAGGCTCCAGGGTCATGTATGGAAGGTTTAGACTCAGAAAACGTTTTAGTAAAGATTTATTTGTATCAAACATCAAATAAATTTCTTATTAAAAAATAATCAAAATCACATTTAGATAAACGGCAAACAAGCGCTGAATAAACTTTTAAACGCATTAAAAATGTCTTTGTTATGGGAATGAATTGAAACAAAGAGGGGCTACGATTAGAAAATAATTCGTCGGCGCTCTTTCATACAATTCATACGCCTATATTAGTCATTATGCGTTTCTATTTTATTCATCCATTATATTATGATGAAATAATTACAAATTGAGCTTATAATAAATGTTCTTTCTTTTTCCTGTATTTGATTTTTATTTATTTGCAATGTTAAGACTATGACGCCTCCGCACTTCTGTTCGCTTAAGTGAGCATAGCTTAAGCATGCAAAAATATAATACTTTTGTTAGTTTGTCACTATTGAATAAATATATTAATAAAAAGAAAAAATAATAGAAATCGAGAAAATCTTAACAAATTTATTTGTTTAAATTTATAGTCTATTATAATTTAAAAAATTACAAAAATGATAAACAATAAAAAGATTTTGAATACAAATTTTCGTTAAATTAAATTTCGGTAAATACTCCGATAAAATAAAAAATTGTGATAAGTTATATGGTTAAGCACTTTTATTAAAATATTATTAAATTATTTTAAATAAATATTCATATAAAAAAGTAAAGAATATATCTATCAATATTTCGCAGAAAGAATTTGCAATTTTGAAATTTTTTAATTAGAGTGAGTTAAATAATGAAAGGCATAATTGTTTAAAACATTCGTTAATCAGTTTAAAAATGTTTTTTCGCGTGAAATGCATTCCAAAACTTATCTTTTACGCAAGAAAACTACATATACTATTTCCAGAACGGAAAAATAAAACCAAATAAAAAATCCAGATAAATAAATTCATTAGTCATGAATTTAAGTGTGAATACAGTGTGTTCCTGATAAAGTCTGGTAGCTTTAAATAATATAATTTTCAAAATTAAGGTAACAATATATACAATATAAAAAATATTAAATTTTTTCAATTATTCTATTTTTGTCAAAGATGTAATCAAACTTTTTATCACAAAACTTGATATTTTTACTTATAAATTCTTTTACTTATTTTCAATTCTTCTATTTTTGATTATTTTAAGTCTAGTATTTATTATATCTTATTTTAAATATATATTTGGATTAATATGTATTAAAACAGGTTTATTCATTTTTAAGAAACTTATTTTCATAAAATCCAAAATTTATAATAAATTTGTGTAATTACTAATTATATTTTTGAAAAATTTAATTAAGTATCGTAAAGTTGTTATTAATTTGAATAAATTTATTCGCACATTGAATAAATATAAACTTTCTAATTCACTTGTAAATTTCAAGGATATTTTGTAACTTAGCCATTATTGTAACTTTATATTATCATATGGTTGAGACGTGATTTAAAATTAAAAACAAGTTAAAGTCTAATATGTTTGTTAAAATAAATCATGAGTAGATAAGTTTTTGTTTCCGAGAAAAAACATGTATATGACCTTAGAATAAATTAATAGATTAACGAATTCAAAATTTGCATATAAAGATCGTTTAAAATATGTTAATTATTTTAGATGACAAAATTTGTGCATTCAATTTTTATTTTTGAATCTTGAAAATTACTTTCAGTTAATGTAAGTATAAGTTTAGTTTACATTTTTAGATGATTAATATTAAGATAGAGTTTCAATATCACTTAGTAAGTAATAATAGTTTAAAATTACTATTGTATTATTTTATAAAAATAAATTAATATAAATTAAAATATAAGTTAAAATATAAATAAAATAATTTCTTTAATTTCTTAAAATTTAATCAGATGTCATCATCTTTGCAAATGCTTGGCATTCTTTTAATCTGTGCTTTTGTAGCATCCAATGGCATAATTTCTGCATTTCGATTAAATGTTGAAGAAAATTCTATTAACAATCAAATTAAAAGTGGAGGCATTGTAAAAGTAAAACAATCGTTAAGATATTATTGCGGCATAAAATTGATAAATGTGTTGAGCATACTTTGTGTAAATGGTTACTCAGATATTCAAAATCAAAGTAAGATATAAATATTGTATTAAATTATAATAAATAAATATTAGAAAATAATTATTCATATGTTTTAACTTATGATTAAATTAAATTTACTCTCGACTTTCTTATATTAAAGCAAATTCAAAATTATGTCTAACTTTAATTTTCCAAATACGAATTTCCCAAACTCAGAAAAAAGACAAAATAAACGTAAACAATAATTATTAAATTTATTATTATTTGTATTTATAGTTATTTGAAGTAATTTATAATTTTTAATAATAGGCGCGATAACTAATAGCGATGAATCGCCGAAATCAACGGATAATTATGGACTGATTGACACAAAAAGAAGTGATGCACTCAAAAGAAGAACTCGTTCAGCTCATGATGATTGTTGTATGAATCGATGCTCAATATCAACACTTTACTCGTATTGCAATATTAACTGAAGGTTAATTCGATATGTGAGGCATAAATAAAATCACGATAAATGAATTTAATTGATAAAAAATATTTTTATGTCTCGAGTTTGAGTTTAATATAACATAAACTTCTTAAACTTCTCACAATAAATATATCAAAAATGTAATACGACTCACAAATATTTTAAACTTTTCAAAAGCATAATTAATATATAATAATAAAGAGAATGAACATTAATAATGAGCTCAATTTGTTTTATATTCTGTGTTAAATCAACATATTATTCAAATTTTATTATTCCAAAACAAGTGACAAAGAATTCAAAAAAAAAATCTCAAAATAATATTATGAAAACTAAAGCAAAAAGAATTTATTAGCTCATTATAACGGAGGCAATGGATTTTGGATCTCTGCCATATCGTTTGACTGTATGTAAACCGGCCTTTATGTTTATTAAGGGATGCTAAAGATTTATAAAGAAAAATACAAATCTCAAAATTAAAATTTAATTTATAATCTAAATGATAATAAAAAGTTGTAATACTTCTGCAATTTTTGATTTATCTGGTTTTTGATTATAAAGATTTGAAAATTCGTTAATATTTTGACTTTAAATTAGAAAAATGGGTTCCAGTCGGGTATATGACAAAATTGTCGTTTGTCGGTTTGGATACAATCGTGTCGTTTCGATGTAGACTCGGGTTCTAAATGGTCAATTTATATACTTGTCTAATTTTAAAGTCGTTATTATTCAGTAGAGTGTGTAGCTTATGGATCGATTAGGTAATGCGCTGTACTGGAAGGCGATCGACTAACATTGAATTTTTACTGCACTTACGAGATTAACAGAACAGTAAATTTTAGTTCTGATCTTCAATTTTTGAATCCAATACATTCGTATTGCAAAGAATAATATTGTCCACTATAAGTAAGAATTTGTTTCTAAACCACTCATTAGTTTCCAAATAACTTTTTTAGTTCACTTTGACCGAAGGATCTAATGGATTTGAGATATCTGTCTGTCTCTCTGTCTGTTGAACTGTCTATATATTTAGTAAGGGATTATAAAAAGGCAAAATAATGATCGATAATTATATTATACTTGTGACACACACTTTTTATTTTAACTCGAAGAAAGCTAAAACAAAAGTGAATCAAAATTCTAAAAACACTCACTGAAGCACTGTTTTCACCAATGTATTATAAAGCATTTTCAATGAAACAATATACATTAAAGTTCATAAAAAATATATAATAAAGTTATCTAAAAAGGATATTCAATTTCAAATATCAATAAATATTTAATGAACTTAACTTTTGAGTAAATTAATATTGAAATAACTACAAATTGAGCTCATAATAAATGTTCATTCTTTTTCTTGTATTTGATTTTTATTTTTGTGCACTGTTAAGTGCGCCGCACTTCTATGCCTTCTATTCGCTTAATTGAGCATAGCTTAAGCACGCAAGTAGTTAGGGATGGCTGTATAGGTCCGGAAAATCGTACTGTTGTGTGATGGGTTTTTACTGTTTTTTTCGGTAAAAACCATGCTATAGTGCGATGTGTTTTTT
>JAQGAW010003549.1:0-12332 GCA_034698025.1 Phthiracarus crinitus | reverse complement strand
GTTTATTAATGTTATTTGAGAAAATATTGATAAACTAAATGAATTTGAATTAAGATCGTGTTTAATTGTTGGCTATTGACAATTAACTAACTACTGGTTTATTATTTGCTAAATTTAAATATTAACTATAGATTGCTAAAAATATTTACTTATAACATATTTATTTATTGATACGTAAATTTACATTTAATTTTAGGCCAGATTTTAATCAAAATTCTTGTTTATTCAAATGATATTACACTGCATTAAATTAGAAAAACACCTGTAAATTAAAGATGTAATTATATTTTTATATTATCACAAAAAATTGCCACTTGTTTAACTCTTTTGCTCTCAAGTATTGATTAATACATAACTTACAGCTAAAGTGCGATCATCTGTGCCTTTTGAACATTGTACACATTTTGGACTTTGAATATCTTTTGTTTATTAGATTTTTTTATACACAAAATAAAATTCAAATCCGCTTAAATAAATTATAGTTGCTTTAAATCGAGAAATGATAAACCATTAAAACCAATTTTCTATTTTTCTTTATTAAGTGTGGAATATTTTTGAGATCATTAAACAATATTTTTCAATCCATATTCATTCAAATATGAAAACCATACCAAATTTTAATGGTAGCTAACATTGAAAGAAGTATTAAATCAATAATTATAATGTTTATATAAAACAGTTAATTGGATAAACTGATAACGGATTGAATTAAGATAAAAGTTTAATGAGGTCTTTAGAAATCTTTGATTATATGCATTTTTTATTAAAGCTTACATATTTTAAAATTAATGAATTAGTTTTGTGATGGATAATATTATAAAAATTATTTCAAAATTAGAACCAAAATAAAGTAAACGATTTTTACTCCATATCTTTCTAGGGTCAAAATTGATCATCCAGTACTGAGAATTATATCAGCCAAAAATACAGTAACAATTAAACTATCAAAAAAAATCTATAAAAAATATTTTTGGTAATCAAAAAACAATAACAATAATCTTAAATTATAAGAGAAATATGTGAATTATTTATGATTAAGCACTAATAAACTAAAAAATAAAATAAACAAAAGAGAAATTCTGTGTAAAATTAAAAATCTGTTCTAAACTATATGACCTCATTTCTCTGTTCTCGATTGCTCTCTAGATTTTCATTTCCTTTAATGTTAAAAAAATATGTTTAACCCAACATAAAGTCTATGTCATAAACTTTGATGTGTTTGATTAAATAAATCATTTAACATCGCTTTATTTAATTATAGATTTGTTTCCAACTTGAAGATAGAAATAAATAAATATATCTCTAGCATTTCAATAAGGATTAAAGATGATTAAATGGCAGAACAGTTAATTTTAGGTAACAAACAAAACGACAGGAAAGATCAGCTCAATTAAATCGATTGATTTATGATAAATAGAGAATATGTAAATATTTTTAAAAATTTTTTAACCACTGAAGCAAAAGAATACAGTGTCTTAACAAATAATGTATTAACAACCAAAAAAATATAAACTATAATGCTCTGTATTGCGCACCGAAAATAATAAATCTATTAAATTAGATTACGGCATAAGTGATCAATCTTACTGGTTTTAGCTGATGTTTAAGTAAGCTTACTGTAGTTTCCTTAACCAAAAATCCATTAACGATATTTGATTTTGTTTTAGTTTTTTTGAACAAAAGTTATAAAACCACGATAAGAGTGTTATATGACTTACACAGTTAGTTAATCAATTTTTATAATTATTTGTTGCGAACATAATTAACATTTAGGACACTAAAGAAATAAACAAAATAAAAATTATTCCGTTTAATGGTTTTTAGACGAATTATATTCATGTATAGCTAAAAAAACTTCTCAAAAAGCACATCTAACGTAAGTTCAGCGGAAATTTTCACCATTAAGTGAATGACAGATAACGATAACAGCCTTGGAATTAAAAAAAGTAAATAAATTTTTGTCTTACATTTCACAGTTTATTACTTTATTCAAACTGATGAGAAAAACTTTTACTTTGCGATAACAGACGCATATAATATTTACAATAATAATATATGTTATCTAATATTATTTTTCATGGAAAAAAAATACTTTTTTATTCGAAAAAATTAACATTGTTTTTTTCAAAAATAAACAAAACAAATTTTTAAAAATATCTAAACCATTTAAAAATCACTACATGTATACTATGCTAATCTGTTGTTTAAACTATTATTATTACTGCTACTAATTTGACTATAATTACAAGCCTGCACTAATAAAAGTCTCATTCGACTGTTATCTTCTTTCAGTTTATTATTAGTCTTCTGTAGTTTATTAATAAGATCGATAGCGCGCGCTAAGACACCAGATTTGCTTAATTGTGATTTCGGTCCCACAATATTACGTAATTTAGTGATCTTGTCATTTAACTTTGTACGGTAACGAAATTCCGCCGACAGATGTGCCGATCGTTTCTGCGACTGTTTCGATGAGTTGGCGCCACATCTTTTTGTGGTTGATTTTTTCGCATTGGTTTGCTGCGACATTAGGCTCTCGTCCACTCTTTCCTGATCTGACGATTGATCGATTTCGGAGCTGTCAGTGTTCTCGCAAATCGATGATGAGATGAAGTCTCTACTGATCACTGGCTCTAATAATGTTTGATGCGATAAATTATTATAATCGGAAGTTGGAAAAAATTGCGTATTCTCCGCATCCATCTCTGGAGTGTTAGGCTCTGATGGATTGAGATATAGATTGGCTGTGGTTTGGGTGACATCCGAGCTCGCGTTAATGATATTGCTTTGTTGTGGCGCGCATTGAGGTATTGGCGCCGATGATGACTGTTTGGCTTTCAGATAATCGAGCAGCACTTGCTTCAGCTTGAACTGTATCATCATTTTTTCGTTCTGCTTCTCCTGAGTCTCGATCAGCTTAAGCAAGTAATCCATATTTGTTTCCGTTCTATTAATCATTGTTTGATTATTAAAGCTAATATCGGGCACTGGAGAGTTGGCTGAGATGTTAAGTAGTGATATATTGTCATTGGTTGCCGGTTTCGTATCTAAACTATTAGAGTCTTGTTGTTGACTGTCCACGAAAAAGTTGTTACCGTAACTGGAGTCTTCAAACTCAAAATTCAAAGGCATAAACTCGTCCATTTCCATTGAATAGCGTAATACCATTGTAATTATCAATTAAAACTATTAGTTATTTATATGTATCAAAATTCTTTACTTAATAGTTTTGAAATCAAATCTCGTTAATACTATAAAGAATATTTGTCTTTAAAATTAATTAACTATTGATTAATTAGTTTATAAGTTTGTGCACTTTAAATAGTTTTTATCCTCTTTAAAAAAAACTTTTTTGCAGCGATAAATAAACTGGGAATTTAATATAATGGTTTATCAAATTTATATACACTCTGTCTGAAAGATACCACCACGCGATCAACAAGTGTATTATTTATCTCTCTCTCGCAAAAAATAGGCGGACACATATTTTTTAGTCTTATTTTATTCCGAATTATATTTTCAATGGTCTTTTATATATACTTAAGCCCGCTGTTCACGAGAAAGCTCTTTCAGCTTATAATTGTTATTTAGCCTTCATTTGTCAAACAAGCGGAACATAGTGTACGCTAACGAAGTGTCGACAAAATTGTACGAATGACTGATATGACACAGTTATTCCTAACGAATATTCCCATGACTTGTGTGGAGTATAAAATTAAACCAAATTGAATCAATGATGTGTAAAGAGAATATGAAATGTTTTTAATTAAAAGCGCTAATTTGTAAAAATATATTTTAGATGAGAAAATTAAATTATTTCAAATTCTTAATATTATTATTTAATCGTTAATTAGTGGTTAACGTTATTTAATGCAAAATATAACATAGTTTTTCTGTAGAAATGAATTTTCAGAGAATGCTTTATATATTTTTAAATAAAATTATTGTGTGATATCATTTTTAGTGTACAGTAAATTAAAATCATTAAAATCAAATTCTTTATCTTTATTGGAGAAAACCAATATAAAATTCACTAAGATTTCATTTTAAAAAATCATTAGATCAAAAGTACATATTCGTCATTAACGAAAGAATTATTAACTTACTGTAGTGTTTTTGCAATATATTTACTTCAACAAAGCAAATAGAATTTAAGTGCAATAAATTAAGTCTGAAGTGCTATTCACGAAAAACTTTGGAAATATTGTAAAAATTGCTATTTGAAAGATGTTTCTAAATTAATATTTACCAGTTTATTGTGACGATGATAAGCTTCTAAAGTTTATATATGACCTTTACTTAAATAAATATTACATTTTTTATTAGGATCTCTTGTTTATTTCTTATGTATTTTTAGACATTATCGCAGTTTTATCAGCTAATAAAATCAATAATAAATATTAAAAACAATTTTAGTCATTCATGTTTTACGTAATTTAATGAACTTTATTAATCCTATTTTAATCACAATCAAGTTCTTTAACATTTTTTAATATTATTTAGTTAAAAGCTCAACGGATATATAAGGAATATAAAACTTTAGTCTCTCCTTTATATTTGCTGAGTTTGTTGTTTTTCTTATTTTATCAAAAAATGGTGACAAGAAAACATAATACGCTTAAATATTGTTGACATAGCTGTGGTAGACATTAATATAGATAGCGTATAGTGAATCGTTGATTTAATAGCTATTGCGGAACACTAACATAGAGAAAATTGCGAAAAATAATAACTACGCAAACTGTATATACTGCTAGAGTTGGCGATAAAAAAATAAGTTTTTCTTTATCACCACATTCGAAGAAGATGTCGAATATTATTACGTAAAACGAAGATTGATTTTTAATGTAGTCGTTAAACCAGAGAAATGTGTGTTTGTATGCGTTACTCAATTATCGCTTAAGCAGTTTTGAAGATTATCTAATAGTTAAGTGTTTAAAATAAAGTGCACACAAACACAGTATTATGATTACCCGTTTCTTTTTCGTTAGGATATTGTGCAGGTTATCTAGTCTGTAGAATATCTTAGTTGAACAAACATCACATTATCTATCTATAGGGTTCAAAAATATTGTAACCATGCAATTAATTAATAATATTCTTTATGTTAATTATTATCAATAAATGATACGTGTTATTATAGATTATTTTTAAATTATAACATTTTTGAATTTTCATTTATTTTTTAAATTCGTTGATTAACTAGTAAGACGTTGCCAGTCTCAGAAGAAGTGCTCTATAGTAGAGGTCGAAATATATGGAAAATTTCTTTATTTGTGTAACACGTGGAATAAGAATATTTGATATATTTTTTTGCACTTTAGAAGCATGATCTGTATAATAACGCGTTAAATATAAATGTTTACTAACTAAAAAAAGTTAAATTACACCGAACTCGTGTTTTATGAATAGTTACTAAATATAAAACATTAAATAAGAGCTTAAAGTTTCATAGAAGTTTTGTAAACTATTGATATGAATTATTTAATATCTTCGCGTACATTAATAGAAAAGTATATTTTTTCGATCTAAGTTTGTAAAAGAGTAGCTTTTCTTAAACGCAGACAATTTTCATTTCTGTTACGCCAAAGTCAATTGCTTGCCAAATAAAATTAAGCAAAACTTAATTACAATTTATTTCGATACTAATAAATTTCGATAGAAAGCGAAATTAAACATATGTGAACTAAATATTAAAATTGCTTGTAAACGCTTGCGATGTCCTGTTAGATCTCATTCATTAATTGAAGGTCAAAACGTTTTTTATGCATATAAAGAACTAACTCGAATGTAATTTAGGTTTAATTTTACATTTGGTAAGCGATAACGCAGTAAAATGATTTCCATAAAACATTTTTTAATAAACAATAATTTGCGTAATAAATTAACCTACTTTTTTCTAGATATAGATAAGTCATGAGACCTCTTTCCTATGCATTCAAAAAAATTTTTATATCATTTTAAATTCAAAATTTTGAGCGACTCTCAAATTTTCTTTATTATCTGTTTGAAGCACTTTTCTCTAGATTTGTTAGAAAGGAAGTGCAAAACATGATCAGTGCGTGTTTTGTCACATTTATACACTTACATCGTTTTTTAACGTTATCTTTCAAAGTCTCTTGAATTATCTACAAAAAAATTTATTTTCTGCTGAGCCATCAAATTGCTGGCTGTGTTGATAAAAATAGTTTATTTTTGCACTTAAAATAATTGTGTATAACTACTCTTATATTTTTTTGCGGCTTTGATAACTTTTTTTTAAATAAACACTTAAATATTTTTTGTCATGAATAATAGAGTAATTATAGTCACTCTGTAGAGGTTTTTAATAATTCATATTTTTCGAAACTTGCACTAGTTTTGCACCGTTTAATAATTGACTGTAACCGGTAATAGTAAATCGAAATAATCGAATACTTATCGAAATATTCAGTCAATGTTGATAAATGTGTTTTTGATTTTATTTAGGATACAATAAATCAACCTTTTAATAACCAAGAGTTTTGTTTTTGTGTTTTTCATTCGCAAATTTTATCTAATATAGAAGAATAATATCTTATATAATAACTTAAATTAACCATAATCTTTAAGATACAAAAAAATTTGACTTACAAACAATGAATAAAATTTTTAAATAGGAAATTCTGTTTCGACAAAAACTTGTTGCCATATTATGTGTTCAATAAAAATATAGTTTTAGCAACACTAATGCAAATATAATCTATTTTGCTAACTATTACTTTTAAAAATCAGCGGACCGTAAGTTTTTTGATACCTCTTTGTTAATGCATATAATTATGCCATCAAAATCTAATGCGTCAAATTTTCTCGTATTAAAAAAATTAAGTTTTGTTCAGCATTAAGCGTTGTCGATATATTTCCTACTTATTAGTAAATTATGGGTCATTTTCACCATAATTTACCGCATGTTTTTTGCTATTTTTTAAAAATAAATTATTACACACAGAAAAAAAACGTAATTATTCATTAAACTTTACTATCACTGACTATACACCGAGTGTATAAAAAACCGAACAATGATCGTATTTATAGAACCATAACTATATATTACAAGATACGTAGCATGGAAATTATACATCTAGTTTACCTGAAAATTATATGTTAGTTAAACATATCTGAGGACCGAAATAGAAGTTTTATGTTTTCACTTTTTTAGTTTGAAAAACTATTTGGTCCAATAGAATAAGCGAAAGGAAGTGAAAATACCGGTATTTACAAAAAAAATCTGTTTTACTAAATCTATATAAATACTGTAAAAAATTGTTGATTTGAAAAAGTTTTGGTTTCGTTCGATTTAATATTTTGCTTAATTTTTCAGATTTTTTTATTAAAAAAATTTTAAATCACTGTGTGTACTAATATTTAGAAAAATTTTCATAAAATATGAATACTAAAGTATTAATCACGTTAATGGCAATAATGATGTTGGGATCGAATCCAGTTAGCGGTCAGGGAGATATTATAATCATCGGCGGCGGAGAATTTGGTGGTGGTTTCGGTGGCGCTGGTCTCGGAGCGCTTATTTCGAGTGCTATGGGAGGAAATCTTATTCTTGGAAAAAGAAGGAGAAGATAGAAAAAACTTTCGTACGATAAACAAAATATAATTTTGTTTGGTTGTTAAATGTAATGTTTTTTGTTCATAAGCTTTTGGGGATTTGCTCAAAATTCGATTAAAAATTAATGTTAATATTTTTGTGTAATTAAGTCGCTTGTATTAAACTAAGTGAGTGTACGCTTAATATGTATTTTCTTTGATGAAAATGTAATCTTTCAGAGCAAAAGGAGAGATCCTTTATATTATTCTTATATAAAAGTTGTTTTATTTTAGTAGAAATTATTGTAATATCAATTAATAAACATCAATAAATATGTTTACAGCAATGATTCATTACTAAGGATCGGATATTTCGATTTAAATTTTTTTCTTGATTTAAACTTCAGTTAAAGAGATTATAGCATTAATTTATTAAAAATAACGCGATTAAAACTAAGATTATTAAACTTAAAAAACTGAATTTCAGGGTTTCTAACCGATAACTCCAAGATTTGATATTTGAGACAGAATCTCCTAAAATTCGGTTAATATATATATGAATCATTGTCGAAAAATTAGATTTAAATTACATTTAAATTATCTATTTTTAAAAAAATTGTATTAAATAATATTAAAATAAGTTTATGTTAAATATAGATATGTGAGAGCATATATATATTACTTAAGAGAGCATTAAAATTTTGATGCCATCACATTTATATGGGTCCAAAAACAGTCCAAAATTTTAATAGTCTAATACGGCACTTAAATTTATTTATACTAAACTTAACTTATTTTATTAATTACTTTCGAAATTTACAATATTATAAATTACAACATTTTCATATTAGAGTTTGAAATTGTAAATCGAACTGGAGTGGAGCTGAAGTTGAGCTGGAGTTGAGAAAATATCCTTAAAAACTGTGGAGTTGGAGTTATAATTGGGAATGGTGTGGAGTTGGTTGGAGTCGACAAAATATTTATTGGAGTTGGAATGGAGTTGGATAAAAAATTTATTAATGAAATGGAAATTTTTATTATTAAAATTAAAATTAAACGAATTAAAAAAGATTTTATATGCTTCATAATTATTGAACACTTATTGTGAAATTTGTTTACTTTATTCATGCTTATAAATGTTACTCTAAACCTTTACCCATAAAAATAGTGTTGGAGTTGGAATGGAGTTGGAATGAGACTCTAGTGGAGTTAATTGGAGTTGGAATTCAAATTTAAAAATTGTATGGAGTTGGAGTGGAGCTGGAGTTAGTTTTAATTTTTTTGTGGAGTTGGTGGGGAGTTGAAGTAAATGTCTGTTGGAGTTGGAGTACATTTTTTTCAAAATTTCAATCTCTAATTCATATGCTATAAGCTTATACCAAGGGGTCGTCGTTCAGTCTATTACGTAGCATAGTATAAACAGTACTATTATTTGTTACATAACGTTTAAAAGCTTTTTTAAAAATTTTTTAGCTCTGTTTATACTATTCTGCGTAATAGACTGAACGGAGACCCCTTTTCAAGACCGCGTCTATGCTATAAATATTATCTTTGACCAGAATATCTATATTAAAAACAGTTAAATGAAATTAAAATAGATAGAAGATACTGAAAATAATACTGATACAAATACTGTGTAATTCTCTGTTAAACACTATGCTAACGGCGTTTTTCGGGCGAGCGTGTAAACACGTGTTCTCTTGTTTTCGCTAAACATAATAGTAAACTTTTTGTAAGGTTAAGATATTGGTTATTTCGTTTAGATTCGTGCATTTAAGCTTTTAATTTAGTTGATGCGAAAATACGGACATACACGCGGACTATTACTTAAAAGTACGGTAAGCTATTTTGAAGAGTAAATGAACTAATTGGCTCATAAAGAAAATAAAATTGAGGATAGATGACGCTAGTGATCCCTTGATACGATAAAGTTGGCAAAATGAAACTATAAACATATTTGTATTTTATAAGAATATTTTATTAGCTTCTCATGCATTTCTTATGCTCCAATAATCCATTGGTAAAATCGTAACTACATTGAAGGATAAACATAAAAGTTACATTAAACTTATAAAATAAGATTAAATTTTATGGCTTATTTTATATGAATATAAAAAAATGGTACATTCGAAAAGTTAGCTTAACAGGGTGTCTGGGGTGGGTATACCTTCCTCCCCAAAAGTTGAAAAAGTTGACCCCCCCACCCGAAATTTTGAGATTTCAAGTACAAAAAACATGAAATTTTTTTTCAAATTTTGGTCAAATGTAAAAAAAATTGTCAATCAAAACCGATGAGTTTTTGTGACCCCTTAAATTTTGGTCAAATTTTCAAAAAATTATCGTTTAAATTCGTTGTGTTTTTCGTGGGGGCGTGGCTTAGGCTTTCGCCGGCAAAAAATTTTTGGGCCGAAGGCAAAAATATTGTCCGCTAAATCCGGTGAGTTTGACTCCCCCTATAATTTTGGAAAATGTCGAAAGGACACCCCTAGACCATCATACCTTGGGACACCCTGGCTTAAAACATTATTAATTTTATTCTTTTTGTCGGATTATCTGATTATTTTCTTATGGAAAAAGAAAGAAAAGAAAGATTAGAGAGGAAGGGAGAGAGAGAGGAGAGATGTTATAATTTATCTTATAGTGGAAACAAAAGCGCTCTGTTTTTAACTTTATTAAATAAACAAAAACGACAACATGTACTGAATGTTTGTTAGTGAAGTCATGTGCATTAAACACATGATTATTGAAAATCTATGAATATCTATGTTTTAAGTGTACACCTATTTTAACTATAATCATAACTTAATGACGTAAAATTTAGTGGCTTAATTCTATTCCATTAATTCTACACGTTTTTACTCGTAACTTTGGTTTTAAAATAATTTTTAGTGAACACATATTTTTGAAATGATATCTACTAATAGAATATAAAATTTAGAGAGAATTCATTGGAATTTACGACTCAATGAAAATATCATCGTTGAATGCATTTCGAGCGTTCCATAAAAACAACGTGGTTTAAAATAAAGATAAATAATCTTCTATTGAATAGAACGAATTCCACATTTAGGATTCAAAACGATAATATCAAAAGCCTATTAATATACAAACGATTACCAATAGCTTAAGTTAGTATCAAAAATCGAAGTTTACATAAGCTTATTGTCGCTCGTTGTTTAGACATAAGCTTATGGATGCGACCAAATACATCGTAACCATTTTCAAAGACTATATCTATATATATATATATAACAATAAATAATGATTAATTTGATTACCATTAAACCTGTACTGAATGCTAAACAGATCACCACTTGAAAAGGTAAACTTATGGAATAAGCCCACTACACATCCATTTATATCGCTTATAACCCACATATCTTTTGTAGTGATGAAAGAGTGATAAAACTTCATAAATAAATCATATGTTTATGTATGAACGATAAGAGCTATTGTCAGCTGAAGAACTCGTCACTAACGACGATAACGTAAACTCATTATTTCATACCGTATAACGCATTGTGATCTTTTGTCTATTAATAGTAACTTATTATTTAATAAGAAATCAATAAAAAATAAATTATTCACACGTTGAACAAAATACAGTCAATTGACGTATTATTTGCTGATTTCTAGAAGTGTAGGATTTGTCGTTATTATTAGTTGAAAATTATTCTGTTTTTTATAATAATAGTAAATCATTGTTTATCACATCAAATCCATTTTATGATTTACCGATAACAACATTACCACGAATTACTTTGGTATTATTGCTTGAATACCATATCATCTCAAAACCTTTTCACTTAGAAAAACAAAACCGAATTTAATTATATTTTTGAAACTTTATTCTCGAATCAATGTTTTTAAATATGTCATGCGATCAATTTATATATAATTGATTTTTATGTGTCCAAAGGATTTATGCCAATCAAAATCAAAGTTTGCCGCTTTTAGGTTATCATTGCTTATAAATACTGTATTACTGTATAGTAAAGTTTTGACAGATAGACATGTGGTTATAATTCCAGTATTCGTAATCTGCATTTGGCAGTACAAAAATAATTAAATTCCTTGTTTCGTTCAAATCATATGGTTGTATAGATTGTTGAAACATAAATCAATAATTATTTTAAAAAATTGCGGATTTTTTCACAAAATATTTCAGTATTTTTAAAAGAATAACATTAAAACTTGACTAACATAAAACGAATAATACATATAGAATTGATATTTTGTTGCAATAAAATTTTTTGCCATCGATTTTATACTGAACGGATGAGATTCATTTTTTGGTTAGTATCTGCTGATGACGTGATATTAGTTTTTAAAATATAAATCATTTTTGTTACAGAGGAAAATATTTTAAAGAAGAATTTTTAAAAATATATATTTTAGTATTTTGTTGATATGACTTTATGTATTTTCATTTAATATATAAAATTTCTAACGAATTTTGTGTTTTCTAACTAATATGAAAACAATAAATAATAGATTTTCTTTTTCCAATCAATGGTCTGGAAGAGTTTTTGGTTATATTTTTACTCAAAACTAAAATAAAACAAGACCGACACATTCATAGAGAGCTGACTTTCTAATAGGTTTTATACTTACAATACGGTAGTCTTTAAGTCAATAGTTCGCAAGATATAAATTATATAAAGAACAGTTATAATCCCTTAATAAATATAAAGACTGCGGACACCAAGATGACAGACAGACAGACAGACAGACAGACAGACAGACAGACAGACAGACAGACAGACAGACAGACA